>CAKAOI010048123.1:0-69869 GCA_916701655.1 Sebastiscus albofasciatus
CTGTGTGTGTGTGTGTGTGTGTGTGTGTGTGTGTGTGTGTGTGTGTGTGTGTGTCTGGGGAGAGAAAGAAGGCTGTGTCTCCCTAACGGCCTACATGAACTCCTCACAGGTAATTGAGGTGAGATTGAGGAGTTGTAATTGGAACTCAGTGTCTGTCTGAAGCAAACACACACACACACACACACACACACACACACGCACACACACACAGACAAATTGGGACAGGCGAGGTGAGAGGGTAACAGTCTCAGGTGGGTCTTTGCTTGGGGCTTTTGCTTTTGTCTGGAAATTGAACAGCTCCAAAATATCTCTTCTCTAAATTTAGGTGAACTGACGGAGTATCTGTATAGGCCAGTGTGTGTGCGTGTGTGTGTGGGTGTGTGTGTGTGCGCGCGCGAGAGAGAGAGAGAGAGAGAGAGAGAGACAGAGAGAGATTACCAAAATATGTGCATGTTAGTATACGTGTGTTAATACAAATGTGTCTTCATGTATGCGATTGTCTTTGTGCTTCTACGTAACAAAACACAGTATGTCAGGATGTTACACGCCGATGTGTTGTGCGTGTACATGCGTGTGTTTGTGTGTGTGTGTGACTGACAGCGCGGTCAATGAGCCTGTCTCTAGAGGAAGCGGTGACTGTGCTCTTATATAAAGTGCTGCTCTGTGGAGGCTGTATACAGTAAAAGGCCCCCGTGCAGTAGTCTCTCACTGACAATGATCACTGATGACTATGAAACACTTGATATAGATTAAAGATAAATATCCAAAGGGAGCAATGGTGAGAGATGTAGCGGCCACAATGAGCTGATTATATACTGTGTGAAGAGCTGCAGATGACAGGTGCTTACTTCATATCGAGTCAAATCAAAATGTCATGAAGGTGAGCAGCATCTTTTTACTGCAGCTGTTTATTCTAGCAGTCCCTTGTCTTGTTCTCTTAATACTGTAACTTTACTGTAGAGAAGTCAACGGCATCTAATTTCATGATACACGTAAGCAGCGTTGTACACGGTACTCCCGACATGTCTTTCAGTGTGGGGATGTTGTGGACGGCTCAAAGCAGGTACAGTATGTGATTGGAAAAAGTAGTGAGCAAGCTGGAGAGGGGCAGGTCAAACACATCGACACAAACACACTAACTAGAGGCACAAAAAGTTATTTAGAATGATTGACAGCCGTATTGATCTCTTCCAAATTTCAT
Source organism: Sebastiscus albofasciatus (assembly GCA_916701655.1). Taxonomy (NCBI): domain Eukaryota; kingdom Metazoa; phylum Chordata; class Actinopteri; order Perciformes; family Sebastidae; genus Sebastiscus; species Sebastiscus albofasciatus. Next base: position 1,202 of record CAKAOI010048123.1, read on the forward strand.
GCAGAATTTGGGTCTGGTTGTGTATCAGTGTAGCCAAGTCCATGATTCACGTGTCTGTTTTTGATACATATCGATTCACCTTTACTTCTTTCGCAGCATTACAACATGCTGTTCTGATTCATGACTGCGAAGCAGACGTATAATGTTATCAATTACCTGCTGAGGTTGAAGACCAGTCCTGACACAGTTAATTATTGTGCTTTAATCGCTCACTCATTAAATATTAAAGAAGCCTAATATTATGTTTATATATATATATAACACCACTAATTTCATAACGCATTAACGCAATCGATCTTGAAGATACCGGCATCATATGAAACTAGAAAACCTGAGGAATCCATTGATACCAACCATGTCATACTAGATCGTTAGTATACTTAAGTAAGTTACTTAGTTAGTTAATTTTGGCAAGAAAAAACTGGCATGGTCATTTTCAAAGGTGTCTCTTGACCTCTGACCTCAAGATATGTGAATGAAAATGGGTTCTATGGGTACCTATGAGTCTCCCCTTTTTTTCTTTTCCCTAGACATGCCCACTTTATGATAATCACATGCAGTTTGGGGCAAGTCATAGTCAAGTCAGCACACTGACACACTGACAGCTGTTGTTGCCTGTTGGGCTGCAGTTTGCCATGTTATGATTTGAGCATATTTTTTATGCTAAATGCAGTACCTGTGAGGGTTTCTGGACAATATCTGTCATTGTTTTGTGTTGTTAATTGATTTCCAATAATAAATATATTCATCCATTTGCATATAACAAGCATATTTGTCCACTCACATGTTGATAAGATTAATTTGTGATTAATCGCAATTAAATATTTGAATCAATTGACAGCCACATATATATATATATATATATATATATATATATATAGTGGGACTCCACTATACAACACTGTGAAGAACCCTGAGCTGTTGTTGCATCAACTTGTTCTTGATTGACCACATTCTTTATTATGTGTAGGACTAGGAGTAATGATTATTGTCATCATTATCTGTTGATTATTTATTTCATTAGTCATTAAGTCTGTAAAATGTCAGTTTCAAGAGCCCAATGCGTCATCTCTCAATTGTTTTTTTTTGGAACAAGAGTTAACACAAAAATGATTTAGTTCATAGTGATATTAATTAATTACTTAAAATGATTAATTGATAATTAAAACAGTTACATTTTCTGTTGATAGACTAATCTGCTAATCATCACCATCTGATTAAAGTTCTGATTAAATTCAGAGGGGGGAGCAGGTATCCACAAGCTCGATGTGTTGGCTCGATGCTCTCCATTACGGTTGTGAAATAATAAAATGCCTTCGGTGTTAGAGTCTGCTGTTTCTTAAATGGATGGTAATTTCATTCACGCCAGATGAACCGTTACATGTCGTGCTTTTCTTTTTGCTCTCAGGCAGCAGCTCGGAGACGCGAAGCAGGTTGGGTGAATCACACCCTGATGTACTTGCGTTCCTTCAGCTAATCATGCACACCATGCAGCCGAACAGTAATTTAGCACCCTGGGGAGTCGCAGCTAAATCGTAAAAATAAACTCAAACATAAAACGGCTGGAAAAAAGAATTTGACAGATAAGCAGAGGTGTCAAGGGGAATGTGGTGTTTATCGGTTGCGTACCAGTCATTGCGGGGCAAGGATATTTACATTTCAATAATTTACATCTGAATTTCAGTCAGTCTAAATGTCTTTGAATGAAGGGCTATGACTAAAACTGGGCTAAAAATACCATCCTTCACCTGAAAGCCTGTAACAGCGCTGCATCCTTTCAAATGAGGAATAAAATGTGCCATTAACTTTATGCAGCTCACTGTTTGTCAGCTTTATCATCACTACATAACCATTTATTATCAACTGCGACATGGCCTCCTTACTGCCACTGTGTCATTTATTTTTATACTGGAAACAACATGTATATACTGTACACACCCTGCTAAGAACTACATGTACTTCCAGTATAGTGAAAATGCTAAAACTTGCTTCTGAATATGGATCCAGCCTTTTCTCTCTCTCCTGATATCGATTCCGCAACCTCAACTGAAGGTTTCTACAGATATCGAGTTCTGATCCAATACCTGTGCTGTCTTTTTCCAATAATTTGAAATATGCAAACCTCGCAGCGTCTTCGGAATAATTTTTATACGAAGTAACATGAGGCCAGGAATCGTTGTGACACCAAAAAAACTGAGTCGCCAGCCCACTGTGACTACAGTAAATCAATGTAACTGACAGAGAAACCGCGTTTAATGTGGACGTCACGGCAGATATGCAAGCCACTGAAAAGGTCAGTAACAGAGTTGGCGGACTGGATTAGTGCATCCCTACTTCTGACCTTTTCCTTATATGCCCCTCAACATCGTCACGCACACAGTATCTGTAGAAGATAGATTTAAATGTGGGTTGGGTTCTCAATTTGAACGGTTAATAAGAACTGGGGATTCGTAAAAAAAAATTTCATTTCCTAGAGGTGAAAGTTTGGACCCTACACGCTTTCATATACAAAGAAGGTGTCAGTCTGTGGCATCATTTTTACAATATGGCAGACAGGCGCTAACTAAGCATCTCAAATAACTGAAATGATATAGCAAAATAATAAGTCTTCAGTGCTCCAAAAAGAGAGAGGAGAGACTGAGATGAAACAAAGCTCCACACCCTGAATCAAACTGGGGAGGTTTCAGTTTACGTGGAGCCACCCCGAAGCCACTGAGACTCCTCATAAATTATTATTTTTAAAGAGACCTGATCCGAAAAAGACCCGAGGACAACAACACCGGGTACAAGATGCAGTTGACACGAACAGACCGACAAAGAGAGGGAACAATAAACCTAGCAGCAAGCATGAAGCGCCACCAATTTACCAAAATACCTATCATTTTTCCTGCACTTCACAGTTCACACTCTTCTTCTTGTGTCAAAAAACATCTTTCTCTGGTGATGATTACGAAGCACCACATGATGAAGAGCTGATGTGAAATGTGAGTCCATTCAAGCACTGTATCAGACGAGATATATTGACACACAGACCCGAGACCTGCTGCAATAAAACGGGATTGGATAAGAGTAGGCTAAATATCATTTGGATGACTCAAGTCCCAGATCGAGTTTCTATTTGGACGCGTGACGACTTCTAATGAGAATGCACTGTTTTGTCCCCAGGTACGGAATCAGGTTCAAGCAAACTCAAAAGTCAAAGAGCAAGTAAAGATGAAAAATATCTACATATCTCTTTGACATTTTTAGAAACCATAATCACTTAATACCAAGTCATTTAAGACTAATTACCTTTCATGGCCAACATCTGCTGGAAATAAACAGTTTTGGTTTCTTTTCTCACTCAATGTTAGGCTGTGCAATTAATCGAATTTCAATTATGATTTTGACTTCCATGAAAACAAGATAAGATCGACATAAAACTATTATTGTGCCGTATTAAATTTCACAATGACGACCTTGTTTTGTCTTGTTTTATAAATCCAGCGCTGACTGGTTCTTGGCCGGGCGTATTTGCTCAGTGGTTGGTGCGCCACGACCGGCTAGGTCGGCTTGGAAAGGCAGACCTCGCCACTTGGTGCTCACGGTGTCCTCTCTCCCTACGGGGAGGGACGGAGCTCGCTGCTCTCAAAGTGCACCGGATTGATGCTTTTAACTTTAAAATATAGGCTACAAAAATGTCTTGCTGAATGCATGATGTTTCCAAAGTCAATGAGTAATCGTGTTAAATAATCATGAATATCAATATTAATCAATAATAGGGGTGTAAGAAAATATAGAAAAAATAAAATATTGCGATATTAAGTTGTGTGATACTGTATCGATTTTTAATTAATAGTTTATATGCAAAGATTAACTCAATACTTTATTTAATTTGCAAAGGTAAGCACCCTCTTAAAGTAGTGCTATGATGTTGGAAAAAAAGTAAAAAAAATTTCTCAGATTTTATGCATATGGTGGTGTGTTCTTTATGTTATGACAGTTTTCCTGAAGTTAGATTTAAAAATATCGCAATATATCGCTTAACTTACAGAATCGCAATATGTTATTGCAATATATTGTAACCCCTGTATCGTGATACATATCATATCGCCAGATTCTTGCCAACACACAGCCCTACTGTGTATTGGGCGGCTGTGGCTCAGAGGATAGAGCACCAATCGGAAGGTCGGTGGTTCGATCCCCGGCTGCTCCGGGTCACGTGTCGATGTGTCCTTGAGCAAGACACTTAACCCCAAATTGTTCCCGAAGGCATAGCCATCGGTGTGTGAATGAGTATTTAGATTAGATCCTGATGGGCAAAGCTGGCACCTTAGCAGCCTCTGCCATCAGTGTGTGAATACTGACATGTAGTGTAAAGCGCTTTGAGTTGTCGGAAGACTAGAAAAGCGCTTTATAAATGCAAGTCCATTTATTGACCCAAATAATCATGATTATGATTTTTGCCACAATCGAGCAGCATTAACTCAAAGATTATGCAACAAATTTGATAAGAACCACAACTGATTAGAATAATCAGAACTCCTGAAGTAAAAATGACACCCACATCAAAAACCAGAATACCAGAACAAATATCTCATTCACACAGCTCTGCCAGTCTCCAACCACCATCTTCCTCCTTCTGTCCCACTTTTGCACACCCACATTCTCGCTACCGACTAAACTATGCTATCAACTTTCTCCCTGCTTCCTGCACCGTCTTTGACTCACGCAACAACTTTTGCCTTCCGTCCAACTAATTTGCCAGACGTCTGTTGACCTGTTGAGTAAATCTCAAACCCTTAAAAGAGTATACGGAGATGACACATCAAACAAAAGGCCTCGCTGTCCAAATATTTGCGGAGCCCTGCTAAATAAACCGTCTTTCATCCTCTTTGCCTCGCCTGGGCGTTGTGTGAGTCACCTAGCAGCCTGAATAGAGGTGTTAGCTGCTGCATTAGCCTGCTCCATTAAGATGAATCACCAGATGGTATCATCAGAGGAGAAGTAAAATACACAAATGTAAAAAATTGGGAGAACCAGAACTTTGAAATTAAAACAAGCACCGTGGAATCATAATTATTTACTGTGACAAATGTCCAATTAAAACCTTTCTTGAATCGTAAGGACTCTAGTGCGTCTCTGCTCCTTAATACAGTGTCTCATTACAGAGAGAAAGTGGCTGCTCGTGAACATTAATGCACACTAGTTATCAATTAAAACAACTATCCACTTAGCTCACTGTGTGTGTGTGTGTGTGTGTGTGTGTGTGTGTGTGTGTGACCCTAGTCTAAATGGATCTATTCTTCCCATAGAGGATGTGGCTTCTTGCACAGACACCACACTGCTGCTGCCTCTGGCATACTAAACTCTTCAATCCACCTTCTTCTTTATTTTATTTTTCTTCTCACGACCCCTCCCCTTCTCCTTCTCCTTCTCCTCCTCTTCCTCCCCACCTCCTCCTCCTCTCTTTATCTTTAATCTGTTCATCATCAGCTCATCTCTCTCCACCAGCCCTCCTCTACTTATCTTTTCGTTTCCTGAGCATTTTGTGCTCCCCCGTTCTCATTTGTCCTGTCTCTTCCTCCTCCGTCGCCCATTCCTCTGTGGTGAATTATTAACCCGAGAGGTCTTTAGTCTTCCTTAACACCTAACATGAAACATGAAGCAATAGATAGGATATATAATCTGATCTCATACATCACGTCCAGTTATCTTGAGAAATCAGCACAGAAAGCACAAAACTGTGCACGCACTAAAGACAACGAAATGTCCGGTGCAAATGGTCACTACGGTGCAAAAGCTAGTCTACAGTCTTTTCGTTTCGTTTTATGTGTTGAGATTTATTTGTGTTACAGTACAAGTGGATATTTGGGAAGTCTTGCTAACAAGTTGACCAAAGAAATTCTTAGTCGACTAATACTCATATGATTTTGACAACTAATCGATTAGTTGATTTAATCTGTAAAACTGAGTTTTTCCACAAAGAATCACACAAAAGCACCACTTTAAATCTTGTGTTTACCAGAGATTTCTTGGAAATAAGTCATTCAGCATAAAGAAAAGCATAAAAAACGACTAATCGACTAAAGAAATCTTAGTTGACTAAGACCAAAACGACCGATTGGTCCGCTGATCGACTGGGCAGCCCTAAATTTAGCAGGTACTAGACAGTAACGCTGGTATTGTTTTCACCTTTCACCAGTCTGTGTGTGTGTGTCATCATGTGGTCCTGAAGACACATACTGTAGCAGGAACTAACACAGAAGTGTTTTTTTTGTACGTTGCCAGGCGCAACCGAGCAAGATGCAGTCACAAAACTTTACAGGTGTGTAGTTGAGAAAAAAAAAAAGGTTTGTATGATATCTTACGAAAAGTTATTCCTCATTTATTGTGCATTTTCCTACGAATGTCCAGCAACACGTGTCAATTTCCGCTCCTTACATCCAGACAATCTTTTCAAAATAAACGTTTATCTTCACAGGAAACAACTTGCTTAGGTTTAGGCAATAAAACTACTTGGTTGGGTTTAGGAAAAGATCGTGGTCCGGGTTAAAATAACTCCAGAAGTGGCGTAATTTAAGTACGCAAGTTGCGTGACAAATAAATCAACGTAGACTTCTGGTTTCACATGCTGTATGAACACCTCCTGGGTTCATACCCATCCAGGGTTTTTAGATCCAACCAACCTCCTCCTCTCATTATCATTGTTTTGACACTTTCAAAAAAGAAAAAGTAAGACAGTAATAAAGGTCTGGAGGGAGTTTTACAGAGCTACAGTGTTTGCTGTAGGTGGTAGTAACACGATGCAACACCACACCACATGCGACAAAAATAGAGTAAGTAGGACGAGGTGACATTTCTATTCAAATGTGAATTCTTTAGTAGATCCTTTTCCCTGTGATACAGCAGCAAGCGCTCATCCCATTCATTCAAATTCCAAATACAGTACATCCAAACCCCTTATTTGTAGTCCGCTGGAGCACCACAACTAGTAAATAATCCTTTTAACTAATCCACATCAAATCTCTCACAATGCTAATCCGTTAGGCATGACGGTCCACGGCAGCCATTCATCTGTAAATACTTCTAACTGTGCTCTGGCATGCATAATTAAATTGTGATGCTAATTTGTTGTATTGCTGGGGCTTGGCAGTGACTTAACTATTCATGTGCTGAGGGTTCACACTTATTCATAATGTGGTGGGACGAGGCAGCGTTGTGCATTATGTACAAGCGTGACGTGACCGAAGATGAGGAAAAGAGAAAGTCACAGTATGTCTGTTTCAGTGTGCTAAACACTTGAATGAAACATACATAATAAACATATATGGATACAATAGATAGTAGTTAGGTGGATGGTTAACAAGAGATTACTATAAAGAAATAATTTGTCAGGCAGTGCAAACAAAACATGATCGTTCAAAAACCAAGTCATACCAAGTGTTTTCTGATCTGCTACCTCTGTGGTTAAGGTCTGGTTAGGTTAATACATCTACTTGGTTAAGGTTAAAAAGAAAAAGGTCATGATTAACGTTAGAAAACATTGGCATCATAGTTAAAAGAAAACCTGTTGAATGTTGGTACAATGAGAAAAGTGAGCTTCACCTTTTTGACCGCTCCATCCACCCCATGTGTTGTACTGTACTTCTGCCTTAGCTACATAGAGAAGGCAGTAGTTAGAAGGAAAATAATCAATAATGTTATTTTTCCGGTAAAGCCAAAAAACAATGGACTCATTGGACATCATTTCGCCATGAGGCAGTCTTTGCCTCCAAAAGAGTTTCTTATATCTTGACAACTTGTTGTGCATTTGTTATGTATGGTATTAATAAACTCAGCACAAGGCTCTAAATTCAACACCTATAGTGAATCCAAGTGGTAACCTTCACAGGTTGAAACCAGTGTAATAGTGCCTATAGATGTATAGTAGGGATGTTAATAATTAACCGTCTAACCGTTAACCGACATTAAGCGTTCTAACCGATTAACGCTATCCGTTAAAACGGTTAAAAGAAATGTTAATAATGAATTCAAAAGATGAGCAGCTCAGAGGAGCGGCTCGTCACTTTAAGGAGAAAAGCTGGTCCATCTTAACAGCCCACCTTAGTATTTATTCACCGACAAATAAACTGTACACACACTGCTGCACCTACGTTCACAGCTATAATGCCACCAACAACCCCACACTCACCGCCTCCACACACACACAGTCTGTCGGACACTCGTTAAAGTCACGCCGCATTGACAGGCACTAGAGCTGCTAACGTAGCACAAATACACACACTGTTTCTCGGACAGTTACGCCGGGCAGACACACAGCTGACAACCTGCTAAACTGAACTAAATGTGCGGTGGAGACTTTTACTGGGAAAGTGGCTGAATGTCCTCGACACTACACGCAGCAGCAGGGCTGCTACAGTAACTCTCCTGACGGGTGAACTGGGGGACATCAGTTGTCTGTTTTGCTCCATACACTGCAGCTGGCGCACCGCTGCATGCTAGGTACAAATCTCGACAATTAACAGTTAATAATCGGTTAAAGGGACTGTTTGTAACTTTGTATTAAGCGTATAAATGTACCAGGTCGGGACACATGCGCGCTCGTATATGCGCCGTCGCGTGTGGCTGTACTCTCTCCTCCGCTGCCTGCTTGCCTTCGCTCAGAGAGAGAGCAGGAAGACACGCTGGGATCTAGGATCACTAGGATCAGCAGTGATTCATGGAGAGACCTCCGTCTGGTCAGCTAACATTACTACCAAGCAGCTGAAATATAGAGTGATATTGTGCTTTTAGCTGACGTGTGTCGCCTCACTGTTTTGAGCGATGCTCGTTCAGGTCTATTTAGAGCGAGCAGGCGTGAGCTCAACGCTGACTTTCATTGATTTCACGGCCACATGTGTCGCTGTTAACAAGCATTTCTGAAAGTTACAAATAGTCCCTTTAACGAGGGTTCGGTTTTCGATTAAGAATTTTTTTCAAAATTAGCATCCCTAACCTATAGGCCTACAATTTTAATTTGCCACACCTATTGAGTATGAAAAATATGTTTTTTATTTAACCTTTATTTTTCCAGGATAGGCCTATTGAGATCTAAAATCTTTTTTCCGATGGAGTCCTGGCCAAGACGGCAGCATAAAAGTGTCACACATAAAAGCACAAATAACATAACCTGACCCTGAAACGGAAAGCCTTCAGTGCTCTTCTTTCAATGAAGAAATACTCTCCAGTTCTGATATAACTGATGCTGTTGCAGCTAAGCTAACGTCTTCAGGAGCCGCCATTGTTGTTTAAAACGAACAGTCACCTCTCCGTGTCGTTACATATACCTAACCCACGCCCGTAGCTGCCAGTAGCTCTTAACAAGATGCTGATCGGTCTGGTCACCGGCAAGCCGGACACAAACGCATTACTTGAAGCCTGACAAGTTGGATTTTCGTGTGATATGTGACCCTGCGATTCTCGTGTGATTTGGTGAAATTGCGAGAATCCAGCTGCCGTGCAGAGTAACAAATAACATGAGAAATTTCACAGAAACGAGACAAGTAACAGGCTTAAAACAAACAGCAAATTGCATCAACCAATGAATTGTTCAGTAACAGGACGTAAACATTCACTGTTCAAATAGTTCTTAATCCTGCTTTTAAAATCTTGCATGCTTATAAAATAATGTAGGCTAAGTTTAAAAATGAATCTGTAGCTCACACCAAGATGATGGTCCAAATGATGTATGACGGAAATCAAGCTGGCGTTCACAGTGACCTGATCTTAACTTAGTTTAACGTCTCCTGGATATTAAAACTTAAATCAAGACAGCTAATCTGCTTATATCACCAGAGAGCAAGCTGCTACAATACTGAAAAGATGTGAATGTTTTAAAAGTGCAGCTTTTGTTTCTTCTGTACTTGCTGCTAAGACACCACTCTAAATGGCTCGTGCAGGCTTCACCGTTTCATTTTGAAGTCTCAAATAAACTATGTTGAATGAAAAAAAATAACTAACATGAAATAGAAAAGCACATTCTTGAGCATTCCTTATTTTTGCTGTGCTGAAAATGTGTTAAATAGCGACACCATTGAATCAAACAATACATTTTGTAAAGTGTGAAACAAACAAAACCTGCCTATTCTAACACCTAAAACCAGCTGACGTTGCTTCGCTCGGTCTGACCTCATTCCTCGAATAATAGGTCCCGACTCTTTAACGTGGTGACGTAACTGCCTCACAGGCTTAGGCTTAAACCATATTACAGACCTATAGATAGAGATATTGATAAATCTTGCAAGCCTGTTCAGAGTTATATAACCAGTGCACTGCAGATTTCTTTTTTTTTTTACACAGACATTCATTTTCTGCATGAAACACATCCATTCGGCCCTTCAGTTGTTACTTTGGGAGCTTTACATTGCAAAGCGGCTGCATATTAGAGCGGCAAGCCTCTGCACAGCTAATGAATATATGCAAAGCATTGTGAATGAACGCTTGTTTCAAGGCACAGCAATTCCCTCGTTGAAAACACTGAGATCTGCTTACTTAGACGCATTAACAGCCAACCTCTCAGGGTGGTAAATATGACAACACGTCGGCCGACTCATCGAATTTATCGTCTGCGTGCGAACACAGGGGATTCAGCTACATGACGTGATGTGATTGATCTGAGCACGACTTTGGACTTTTGAAACCGTTGCTAGTGTTCTGGCACTGCGCCCGCTCTTTAAGATCATGCTAATGAAACCGGGTTGAGGTCAGTGCATGTATGTGGTACATACTCCATGGAGGCGTATATCAGAGTTTTATGCATATTACAATATGAACTGTCATCTGTCATACGAGGCCTGTGGCAACGCTTTGACGTGATGGGTGTGTACTCTGTATTTCCATGTCAAAGCACTAAACAAACCTCAAAGGCTGTACTGAGGCACAACGGTGCTTTGACCTAAATCCTAACATCAGCATGCCAACGTGCTCACAATGCTAACATGCTGATGGTAGTAGGGATGCCCCCTCTTCCTCGATAGTCAACTAATTGGCCATTTTGGTCTTAATCGACTAAGATTTCCTGTTCTTAGTGTTGTTACACATTTTTCTGGAAAGCCTTATCTGAATCTGACAAACAGTAGGAGGACGGTTAGCAAAATATTTACATGGTTTTCAGTATCATCAGTTCTAAGGATGATAGTGAAAGAATTTTAAAGGTCCCATATTGTAAAAAAGTGAGATTTTTTTTCATGTTTTTTTTTTTTATTATAAAGCAGACTTAAGTCCTATATAAATACTGTGAAAGTATTGAAACACTCAATCCACAGGGAAATACACACAGCCCGTATTCAGAAACTCTGCATTTGAAACAAGCTGTCAGGATTTCTGCCCATTTGTGATGTCACGAATATACAATATTTAGACCCTTTCATTCAATTTTAAACATAAACATTCTAAATTTGCCCCAGGTTATTCCTGTTTGCAGTGTATGTGAATGTCATCAGCTGACAGGAAGAGGGTAAATACAGGTATATTTAGGCAAATGATGAGGAAAATAAAGTTGTTTTTAACATTACAGCATGTAAACATGTTCTAGTAGAAACACAAAATACAAGTATGAACCTGAAAATGAGCAAAATATGGCACCTTTAAACATTTTCAATTCCACAAAATGACTTCTTCTAACATTACTAGCTGTGACTCTGAACATTTAAGTGCTACGGAAGGTACATTTGATTTGTGGCTCAAACTTCCTGCAGAGCTGCATAGCTAATTACCGACATACTGTATCTCCATCCTCTTTTCACAGAACTTCCAGAGGATTCTTTGCCTGGCGCCAGAGATTACTCTCAGCCCTGATTAGAGGCCTAATTAATGAAGTCAACAACGGCCGGCTCCAACATCAACTCAAAAAGCTCTTAAACATCAACCGCAAATTTGTAGACGGCTTAAGGTCAGCTACTTTAGTTTTATAATCAGAAGGCAAGCTGCTGCAATATTGAAAAATATGATAAGATGTTTAATGTTTGTGGGAACACATTAGATTACTGTAAACAAACTGTTTACTCCGTTCCTCCTCTCACCCCATCAAACACTTTCTGCACATTTGGACAGTGAGTGAACACTGGATATTTTCACTATGTATTCAGCTGAACACCCCGTGAGTTTCCTGCCGCACCACTATGATACTCCAAAATCACTCCCAAACATACTGTAATAAACACCAACCGTTTTCTCCATGCTGAGCACTGAATTGAGATTTGATTTCGAACTGTCTGACAATATTTGTGATTTACACATCTATCAAAATGAAGCAATGCATTGTTGGATCTTTAGCATACAAGCTGTGTATGGATATGGGTATCTTTGAGGGCACAATATTAGGACTAAGGCTGTCCTCGACCAAAGAAATTCTTAGACGACTAACACTCATACAATTTTGGCGATTAATCGATAAGTTGATTTAATCGACACATCTGTGAAATCTGATCTGTTTCTCCACAAAGAATTACACAAAAGCACCACTTTAAATCTTGTGTTTACCAGAGATGTGCTCATAAGTTTCTTGGAAATAAGTCATTCAGCATGAAAAAGCATAAAAAAGATGAATCAACAAAAGAAATCTTAGTCCGCTGAGACCAAAACGGCCAATTAGTCGACTAATCGACTAAGAGGGAGCAGCCCTAATTAGGACACTCAAAGAAAACAGCAAATATAGTGCACTTGATAGTGGATAGGGTGATTTCAGACAGACTCAGAGTCACACTGTTCTCTTTTTGGAACTGGGGAAACACTGCAGGAAATACTTTGGGAAATACTTGTCAAATCCAGACACTTTAGAAACCACCTGGCTGTCCCCTTTGGGAATGGGTAGATAAAGCCGTCCACTTCCAGAAATAAAATAAACAAATCAGGGTATCACAAAACCATAATCCGTGCTTTGATATGCACAAAACGGTGACAGCCACATTTGATACCAGATGTTACTGATTAAAAGGGGATGAGGCAAAAACAAAATACTGACAAAGCGATAAGATTAATGGCACGTTTCCACCAAGAAGTCAAGTTCAGTTCAGTTTAAGTTCGTTACATAGTAGAACGGTTATTTTTGTGTTTCCATTAGCAGAAGTTATGGATGGTACCGATAGAACCACTCCATTTTTGGTACCACCTAAGTAGAGGTTCCAAGAGAGCTGAGCCGATACTAGAAGGTGGAGTTAAAACACTGCAGACCACTGATTGGTCAGAGAGAATCATCACTAGCGCGACATGCACAAACCAGCGATTTTTAAAATAGCCAAGCTGTCGTCAATAGCTACCGCAACTTTTAATACATTTGACCCAGATTTTTTAAAATGGAAGCTCGCAAAACTACACCGTGAACTACTGTACGCCGTGCAATTGACGAAGTGTAGATGTTTCTATTTGGTTGCTGTACAAATGATTCAGCAAGTGTCCCGTTGAAGATGAAGTCAGGGCAGTTTCATTCACCGCCGCTCCGGCGATCAGCTGAGAATTCAGCCTACACCGAGGGGGTTCTATCTGCGGGGGAAACACAGCTAGAGAAAAGGACCTCGTACCAAAAGTGAGTCGAGTAGAGCAGAGCCGTACCATGCAGTGGAAACACGGCTTAAGTATACTCAAGGATGTCAACATGCAGGCAAAATGTGATTAATTTCCGAGTGTAATGTTGACACTATTGTCTCCTTTTAGCACACCTGAGATGGAGGAGACATCATTGCAATGTTTAAATCATTATCAAATCATCAACTATTCTCTTCTCTCCATGACCAATCAGATAAACTTCCTGCATTAACAGGTTGAAGGATTATCCCATATTGGATGTCAGCTAATCCCTCTGATCTTTTCATGCCATCTATTGTTAACTGCACGTACTAAACACACAAACACAGATACATCTAGACACAGAGACAAACATTCACACATGCTCGGAGGCAAACACATTTAGAAGCTAACAAATACTGAGGCAAAGAAGAAAGGAAGTCTCACAATGCAGCCAATAAATCATCATCACTAAAGAGTTCAGCTGCACCGCATCTTCCTCACAATAAACTATTGATACCCAATGGGCTCAAAGGAAAACAGACCTTTAAAACAAACAATCTCCTTTGTTAATTTTTATGGTGAAGACATATGCAAATCTGCAAAGTAGCTATGTTTCAAGGTGGCCCCGAGGTGCAAAATACCAAATTAACATAATAGTAATGATCAAAAATTCAGAAAAAAAAACATTATTACAGCAAATTAACACAATAAAAAACACATACAAAAAAATGAAATCCCCAAAAATAGATATCTGATTGGATACATAACTATAAGAAAGTAGGGGGTCACTCATTTTTCTTGTGTGCACCCGTTATGGACATTCCTTTGTAGGCACTAACTTGGTTCCAGCTGCCTTCCCTCAGGGATTTATTATAAAAAGGCACAAGTGTTTTCTTTTCTATTCATTTTTGCTGATTTGCCCAATTCTCTCCGCACCAGCAGACCACCTACATCAACCTTTTGTGACATGTTGTTGTGCAGCAGGAGGAATACTTTTTCTCTGTTCCTACAGCGAGGACGCTGTCACCTCTCTTACTTTTTCATTTCTACCTCTACGTGTTAAGAGCATCACAAACAGGAAACACAACAAAAGGCAAAAAATGCACTGGGCTGATCAGTCGATGCCCTCCTGTCTGCAGCCGAGAGTTTCTCTCTTCCTTTCCTGTTTACACGCCGATCTGGCTAACTTAACCTCACACTCCATGTGCTACTGTTACCTAGCAACCAAATAAAACAGTCATCACCATCTACGCTGCATGCCAGTATTAGTTTAGTTTAGAGTTAGTCCAAGAGCCAGTCTGACAGTGCTGGTTAGTTGCAGCTAACTCAGAGGTATGTTTGGATTTTTTTCAAATTTTGAAATAATATTTTTTTTAATTCATTTGGGAACAAAATTAAAGAGGACCTATTATGCTTTGAGCTTTTTCCCTTTCCTTTAGTGTGTTTATATAGTTTTTTGTGCATATAAAAGGCAAAGTCCACGCCAAAGGGAGTTCCTCTTCCCCACAGAAACACTGTTCCTGAACTGCCTGAAACGCCTTGATTGAAGTCCTGCCTTTTCTTCTGTAACATGGTGATGTCACCAAGTAATACATTTGCATAATAGCTGCCTAGCGGCTAGTTTAGCATGCCCTCAAACAAAGCTAGTTAGAGCGGAGCTGGAGCGGAGTCCGAAGAGTGTGGTATGGTTGACCAATCACAACAGAGTGGGCCAGCAGCTGACCAGCAGCAGACTTGGGTATTCGGGTTGGGGGGGGGGAACTCAAACAGAGGGCTTCAGACAGAGGGTGAAAGAGTTGCTGCAGCACAGCAACGGTATGAGAAAAGTAAAGTGTTTTTTTTCGAACAATAAAGCATGTAAAAACATTCTAGTAGAGAGATGCAACTGAAAATTAGCTTATAGGTCCCCTTTAAACTACAGACCATCTTGCGATGAGATCACACCAGCTGCAGCAACAAATCGGGACAGGGGCGACCCCCCCTACTTCTGGCACCCTTGCTCAGACCACACCCATCTTCAAACTTTCCTTTTGATCTCAACTACACACCTGTAAAGTTTTGTGACTGCATCTTGCAAGGTTGTGACGGTATGGCGTTGACGTTGATGGGCACATAAACATCTGGCAAAGTATTGAAAAAAGTAGGTGTCTCCAGAACCATATTGGAAACTAACAACAGACCGTGTGTTGCCTTCACTGCACGCTGCCACACAGATACTATCTATGGAAATGTCATTCCCATCCTACATTCACTGCAGCAGCGCTTTCTGTTCCTTATATTTGTTTTTGAAATGTTGTTATCTGGTATATTTATTTGTTTCCTCAAATGTTGTTGTGTTTACATTGACGGGCCACAGTAGACGTTTTTTATGTTCCCTCAAAATCTATTCTCCATCTCGTCTCCCTATTTCCTTTTCGTCTCTATCTGTCGATGTGTGTGAGGAAAAAAAAAAAATCCCAGATCTGAGAGAGAAAATGAAACTGAGGCAGGTTAGAAAGAAATGAGTGAGAGCGAAAGAGAGAGAGAGAGAGAGAGAGAGAGAGAGAGAGAGAGCATGTGTGTGTGCATGTGAGAGAGTGTTTTGCAGCAGTGTGGAGGCAGTAGTGTGTGTTTTGTCATTTATCATTTGAAGAGCTTGCTCGTTAGAGCACACACATCTTAATAGTCTCTCTGAACCGGGAGAACCGAGATGAGAGGAGGCATTTTATTACCCCGTCAAGACTACAAACACATGCAGCACACAGTATAACGTGAGAGAGTGCAGACGGACACACACGATGCTAACGAAACATTTAGGATACACACACACAGACATGCAGAAACACACCCTCCAGTGGGCAAACACACACAACAGAACAATATGCACACGTGTATGTATCTTTTGCAGAAATGTCTGGATATACAAGCAATCATATGGCTGCAAAAAACGCAGCCACACACACAACTATACTGACGGTTTTATAGATTCCTTGGTGGCTGTTACACATTTCTGTGTACCAGCCGGCAGCCAATTCTGGGCACTATGAGAGCCCAGAATTGGCCCAGCGGAAGCATAGCAGCAAAGAAGGATGTCTGGTTTCTCTTTCTAGCAATGATTTTTCACACATTTAAATAACATGAGGATTAAATAATATATTATATTTCATACCACTCATACGATTTTGATGACTAATCGATTAGTTGATTTAATCGATAAATCTGTAAATCTGAGTTTCTCCACAAAGAATCACACAAAAGCACCACTTTAAATCTGGTGTTTACCAGAGATGTGCTCATAAGTTTCTTAGAAATAAGTCATTCAGCATGAAAAAAAACTAATCAACAAAAAAAAATCTTAGTCGGAGAGCTGGTCTCACTGAACGTCTTTAAAGTGCTTCTAAAAGGTTTGGAATCAGGCACATCATAATTTTGAAATTTGCTCTTTGTCTTCGTTTTCAATTGTTATGTTTGTTTTATGTCTGCAACTGTGTAACTGTGGTGCTGCACTATCTTGGCCAGGACACTCATGGAAAAGAGATTTTTAATCTCAATGAGTTTTTACTCCTGGTTAAATAAAGGTTAAATAAAATTTAAAAAATGAGTCGACTAAGACCAATACGACCACTTAGTCCACTAATCAACTAAGAGGTAACAGCCCTATTTGTTTCTATTGGTGACACCATTGAGTTTGGCCATTGGTGTCCACATGAACATGGTCAAAGATGCACAGAAAATGACATGTGCACACCAAAAAGACCTCCAAATTATATGACAAAATGTGTCACGTTCTTGCAAACAACACATAGAAGTATTTTCTGATCTGATGGCCCAATCGGAATAAGGACAGAATTTGTCAGTGCTTTCCAAAACCACTAGGGTTAACCTTTGGTTAGGTTTAGGCACAAACACGACTTGGTTGAAATCCTGCCTTTTCTTCTGTAACATGGTAACACATTTGCATAATAGCTGCCTAGCGGCTAGTTTAGCACGCCCTCAAACAAAGCTAGTTAGAGTGGAGCTGGAGCAGTTTCCGAAGAGTGTGGTTTGGTTGACCAATCACAACAGAGTGGGCCAGCAGCTGACCAATCAGAGTAGACTGGGGTATTCGGGTTGGGGGGAATACATGGTTTGGGTTAAAATGACATCTCTGTTGAGGTTAGGGAAGCATTGTTGTGATGGTGACAATAATAAATGATTACAATTTTGACTAACAGTTGGAAACAGTAAAAAATCTCCTGTGATAGAGTTTGTTGACCCATCCATCCACCGTTCCCCTACATGGACATTGTCGCTCTAGAACAATGTCACTTGACTTCCTCCTTTGCTCCCACCATAATTACTATGGCTGCTCTTTGTCACTTGAACATAAACATGTCATTTTGGGGCCCTTGCTGAAATGACTGCTGTTCCTCTTCCTCGGGGAACGGTCTCGCACATGCTGCTACAATTCTACTGGACATGATATATGGCTATCATTCAACATACAGCATCCTCCATATACTTACTAGTCACCTGGGCTTAATAATCATTTTTGTCCTGTGTATTTGTCAGTCACCAGCCATTCTTCATTGTTCTCGGACACACAGCTAAACAATCAACTTCAGTATATACACACCACTCTAAACAAGCCCTGAAGGTGTCCTTTCTAGCCTCATATCACGTTTCCTGAATCCACACAGTCGTTGGTGAAGATCTAATTCTGCCCTCTGCCCAACACATCACTAGGGCTGATGAGGCCGCTGGGACAACTGATACAGTATCAGTGTGTAACAACACAGTTGCCTGGAAAGGAAACAGTGAGACGGTAGAGGACGTCTCGTTTCACCTTTTGAAACGAGTGAGTTCCAGCTCTTATTTCACTGCATGAAAGCACAGACGTTGCTAATTCTGCTTGCAATCAGGCTCTAAATGAGGCTAATGCAGAACATTGTCGCCGAGATAATGTTTTGCAAAGAAGAAAAAAAAAATTGAACACCCAATAACCAAATATCCAGATAGATTGATGAAATGACAGACCGATTAATTGGCTGGAAAATAGGAAATTATGCTGCCATGCGTGGATGGAAACACACACACAGCAGAATGGTCCTGTGGAAAGAAGTGAATGGCACCGAGGAAGGGAAGCAGGGCCATTTTAATGAAGTTATGGCAGCCATTATGTTGTCAAGAGCCCTTTGCGTCCGCGGCCATGACTGCGTCGGCTTCCTCGCTGTGTGGGAGTGAATAGCAATGTGTTTCTGAGGGGAACGACCTTGTTTATTGGCTTGATTGAAAGCAGTGAAGGAAATGGGCTGTTTTCCTTTCTCAACGGACTGATGACATTTTCTTGCCTAATAAACGCAGCGATAGGTGAGGAAACGCCGACACGACACATACATTCTTGGCTATTTTACCTCAGCTCAACTTGGGGTTGTTTTTCATCATCTTATTTGCATAGTTTACAACCTTTTACAGGGTAAAACAGAATATCATGTAAATAATATGCTTGATAATTGTTCCAATGTACGCTTTATCTGATGTATGTTAATCTGATGTATGTTGGAAATAAAGCAGGAAAGACCTATCGAAACTAGGGCAGCGACTAAGGATTATTTTCATTGTTGATTAATCTGTGGATTATTTTCTCGATTATTCGATTAGTTGTTTGGTCTATAAAATGTTAGAAAATGATGAAAAATGTCAATCAGTGTTTCTTAAAGCCCAAGATGACGTCCTCAAATGTCTTGTTTTGTCCACAACTCAAAAGATATTCACTTTACTGTCTTAGAGGAGTAAAGAAACCAGAAAATATTCACATTTAAGAAGCTAAAATCAGAGAATTTTGACTTTTTTTCTCTTAAAAAAATTACTCAAACCGATTAAATCAATAATGAAAACAGTTGACACATCACACCACAACTAAAAGGCAACAATATATAATTTTCTTAACAGATCAAGTGTTTTGAAAGCGACCTAATATTGCCTTCGATTAATACCATCATAAAAAAAGCAACCATGCATCCTGACATAACATCCTGAAGTCGCTCCTGCTCACTTTGAGCACCGAGGTAAACACATGAACATAATTCAACTCATGTTCAGCGTTGAAAAAGATATTCTCTTTCTTTGTAGGAAATATAATTTACAGGGAAGAAATCGATACAAAGCAAGTTCTGCAGTGTGTTTCACACACCATCAATCTTCATAACCATTTTCAGTGTTTCCTTGTTTGTAATTTTAGATGAAATACCTTTTTCAAAATAAAACACCAGCTGTTTTTTAAAGGGCCCATCTGTCAATTGCAAAACCTTAAGGCTCTAAAATCAGATTTACATTTCCAAAGTTTTTAGATGTTTTTCAAAGTCTAACCAGAATATGATGTGAGCTCTACTGACTGAGCTAACACAGAGCATTGTTCTAAGCCTAAGCAGCCCTGTTTAAACCTTCTATTAAAAATGCAGGAGAAGGTCATAAAACATGCTGTGCCACAAACCCCACTGTTCACTGAGCATTTGGGAAGGTGAAGGTCTATGGAGTGAAAGGCCTCCCTGGATTCAACCCGCCTTTAAAAAGAGGTTTTAACAGTATTTTCACATTTTGCCAGGAGGAAGGGTGAAACGGTTCAGGCTCTCCTGATGGTTTCACACCACAGGGGACACACATGTAAAGTTTAGACCAAGGGACATGTCATTACATTCATACTACTCTCTGGCTATGAATAAAACAAGACTTACACCTCTGTGGTTCCAGAAGAGGAAAAGTGGTCCTCAAAGTGTACTTATGTATGTCTAAGTGTCTACAAACTGTCTGCAATTACAAATGTGCTTGAGTCTGTATTTGTGAATGTTTTTAAGAATGTTAACATGTGCGTATCAGTGTTGGGGAAGTTACTTGATAACATGTAATCAATTTGTTGAAAAGGCAATTGCATTGCTTCACCACTTACGTAACAGCAGAAGTAATTGTTAGTTCATTATTTGCTACTTTCAGTTTACTCAGCCCGTCTCCAGGGATATGAATCTGATATCGACCCTCCATCCACCTCCTGGTCAGACAGCAAACAAGCTGAGCCCCATAAACCTAATCTAAATGTAATCTATGTAAAATGATCCATAAAAGTGTAATCCTCTTCACTACTCATTACCAGTAAATGGAAAAAAATGTTACTCAAGTAAAAGTGTGTACGTATAATAAGGAAAATGTACTTGTAGTATTAAAAGTAAAACTACTAAGTGCAGAAAAGCTTAAAATTATTGAAAATAAATTAGGGGAAAGGAACAGCAGCAAATCACATTTCAGAAGTTGTGACCATAGTTAGTTAGTTAGTTGTCACTTTTGCATCAAAGGTTATCCAAAGAGTTGGTAATTCATTTTATACCAATCGATTAATCGTTTCAACTCTACTTGTATATACTACTAGATGGTTTAGTCTATAACAAACAGACTGTATATAAGAAGTGGACGTAGTCACCGTGACATCACCCATTGGTTTTGTGGACTGCCGTTTTGAAGCCTCGAGTTCTACATTTTGGCCGTCGCCATCTTGGCTTTTTGCAACCAGAAGTGACACGAGAGGGTGGAGCTCAGTACAACCGAACTCTGAACAAGATATTTTAAGGCAACCAAAAAGGTTATGATTAACTTTCACAGTCAGAAAACACACTGTGAAAGGGTTAAAGTTGTAATACATAGCGCCATAGCAGTGACCTGTCAATCACAAAGTAGCCACGCCCTAAAGCATACCCTGCTTTATGGTCTATTTGACTCTAAATGGGACCATAATTTACTAAATGAACATCATGCTGTATTGAAGAAGACGTGAAACTAGCGATTGAGACCATAAACTCATGTTTACAATGTTTACTGAGGTAATAAATCAAGTGAGAAGTAGGGTCATTTTCTCATAGACTTCTATACAATCAGACTTCTTTTTGCAACCAGAGGAGTCGTCCCCTGCTGGCTATTAGAAAGAATGCAAGTTTAAGGCACTTCCACATTGGCTTCACTTCTCAGACCCAGAGGTTGCCCCCTGACAACAAAACATCATGTTTTATATGCTCTTCATATGTTTTGTATGCAAAAATCTTCATTTTTAAAATAACTAAAGCTGTCAAATAAATGTAGTGGGGTAAAAAGTTCAATAGTTCCACCTGTACTGAAGTGAAATGGAAATAAAAGTGTCATAAAAAGAAAATACTCAAGTAAAGTACAAGTACCTCAAATTTACTGTCCTTCAGTAAATATACTCACAGTCACATTAAACTGCTCATTACACAAACATTACTGTAAAGTGTTACCGAGTAGTGTGTGAAGATGCTTTAAAGCAGAGCGCCATCATTTTTCCAACTCTCACAGGTGTCACATGCTTTGAACAGTGACTGCATGAACAGCCGAGCAGCCGAGATGAGATCTCTAGAGAGAAAGATCTCCTAACTGGCCTCACGCTACTTGATGGATGAGCAGCTCAGCGATTGCAGCGGGATCTCAGTATTGAGCCACTACTTCTTCGCTGTACTTCTCGTACGTCAGGGACGGACAACGCAGAGACCCACGAGACGGTGCATGAATTACAACTTCCACCTGTTCTATCACAAAAAGGGGTGTTTGGGCTGCTCTGCTTGACCCGTTGCGTCTAGACGGGAATAAGAAACTCCAAAAAATTGACTATTTTTCTATAGAAGCACTACGGTACAGCATGCCACGGAGATAATGCAGGTATAGAGAGAAATAATAATTCATGTCTTGCCGGATGAGGACAGCTCAGGTACATCCTGCTCTGCATCTAGTATCTGTGGTTGTGTACGATGTAAGAAGACAGTTAATTGTAATTGGGAAAACCCCTGTAGAGCATCCAATTACAACAAGGCCTAGAAAATAGCTTTTAAACTCCCACTGAGCTGCATGTGTGTGTGAGTGCTCAAGCGTCCACACGTCGTGTGTGTAGGAAGAAGTGATTAATAGGATGAATAAATAATAGGGTTCAGGCGTGAGAATAATTCACACGCAAAGACACACAAGGATGTCTGAGCACACACTGGCTATAAGTAGGAAATTGCTTATTTAAAAACTCACAGATCAAAACCGAACGCATTAAAGCTCACGTCACCATCCAATGAAGACTACACCTGCTTTTAATTTAAAGGCTGGTCCCACATCACATAATTCACAGGTAACAGTGGGAAAGGGCTTCCTAAACAGGCCCATGATAATACACAGGGGAGAAAAGGCAGCATAGTAATCAGATAAATTCATATCAATATGAAGACTTTCTTACTCTTCTCTATTTTTGCATTTAAAGGCCCCAAATCAATTAAACAACCTCCTCCAACCTCTTAGAGACTGTTTTTATACAGTTAATTTTCAACAGCAAATACGTTTTCACGGTAACATATGCCGGCCAGATTTTATTTTATACATAATGGGGAAAAACTGTTATTTAATATATCTGGCAATTCACAAAACATCAGTAGTTCATATTTAACTGATTCAGTGTGGACAGAGAGATTCAGTGTTATTATAAGTAAATAAAAAGACCACAAAAAGTTATTGTTGGTTTCTTATTCTGTCAATAAGAAAACGCAACAAGGTCGATATTATTCATCATTACATTAATCATTAGTTCTGTATTATTATGAAATATATAGATAATATTTAAATCCCTACATACATGTTTGGCTATGGCCACTAGGAGGTTCAGTGAGCCCTCTGAACCAACACAAACAGTGCCTATATGGCTGGAACTAATTTTGCTTTAAAAAAAAAAAATCAACTTAAAACTATTGATCAATTATAAAATAATACATTTTCAGTCTATTGACTGATTAATCAACTGCTTTCTAGGAGACGGGGTTGAAATAACCTCAGAGACACAGATGAAAACATGATTAATGTGTTTGGTGTTTTCAATTTATAGTCCAGAGTTTTTTAAATTTTTACTGAGAAAAGACTTTTCAACGATAAAGACGGTCATTTCTTTTAACAATATTTCTGAATGTCAAGGTTGTATTTTTTTTTTTTGATGAACAGCTCATTTGCATATCCCACATGCCAACACACACACACTCACACAGGCAGCCAGGATATAAACTGTGGATGCTGGCCACTCATAGAGGGAGCACCTGTCAGCTGGTGTTCTGGGACAGCCAAGGGCTTGTTTGTTTGTTTCTCTCTCTCTCTCTCTCTCTCTCTCTCTCTCTCTTTCTCTCTCATGTGTGTGTGTGTGTGTGTGTGTGTGCATCTATCCAAGGTCTCTCTCCTTCTCCCTCAACACCCCCTCACCTCTCCACCTGCCGTTCCTTCCTTCACTCCACCCCGCCTCTCTGTCTGTCTCACTTCATACCAACCATCATACCACCATCCATTAGAGATCTCTCTCTCTCTCTCTCTCTCTCTCTCTCTATCTCTCTCTCCTTCTCTGCACCTGTGACTGAAAAACAGACTCGCTCAGTCTTTCACTGCCTTCCTGCTCATTACAGCCCCCCAGGCAGCCACTCCATCACACAGAAAAGGCAGAGATAAGCTACAAGAGTACACCTGTGCCTGGTGTGAATGCCAAATCCAGAGTCAGTGACAGCCAATTCCAGGCCAAATAATGGAATCAGCGAACCTCAGCTTCAGACAAATCAACCTGACAGCTTTATCTCCCACTCCCAATTCCAAAAGCACGTTACAAACCTCATTATCAAATGAGAAAAGCAATAAGTAAAAAAAAGAAAGAAAAAAAAAGAAAAGAAAAATGTTGACACTGCCACAATGGCGCTTGCGAGGGATTAAGTTCATTTACAGATGGAACAGGTGGAAGAAAATAAGAAACATGTTTTCATTTCATCAGCAGAATATACAGCGGAGTGTTACTTGACAAAAGGAAGATAAATCTGTTATATCAACTACATGCTGCAATAATAGGCTGCATACGAGTAACAAGAATATATCTCAATTAATGATTGGGAGAAAGAAAGAAAGCCAAATAGTGTGAATAGAAATATATATATATTATCAAATATATGTATCATGTGTGTCAAATCAAATCAGGTTTATTTGTGAGGCCTAAATGGACGTTTAGGTCGACAATATCATTGTTTCATGACTCCGTCCAAGCTCTCTAAGAAGACACGAAAAGACAAAACATAGCAACTGAGCAAAAAAGGACGGTGGGGGGTCCAATTAATTTGCTTTTACTTATTAAGCATCAGAGCACACGGAGGTAACAGTGTGAGGCAACCAGAGCTGCGCGTGATAATAAGCAACCATCTCTCTCTTACTGCTTATTATGGGGTAAGGCTTTATAATTGACATATAAAACTGCAAAAAAGCAGTGTAGCAACGGGCTAACGTGCCAACCATGAGCCACATTGTCTCTTGTTTGTAGTCGACTAGGCATCTTTGTTGCATCTCTTTCCAAATCTCTCTCTCTCCCTTTGTTTCCTGCCATCTCCCTACTGTCAGCTACCGGCAGAAAATGTACCAACAACAATCTTTTTTTTTAAAAAAAAGCAACATTGTCAGATGCAAAATGTTATCAAAGGTACATTGTGAGTGTGTAGTAAGAATATCCAGCCAGGTTTGACATTTTTTAGGAAATACACATTTTCTTGCAGAGAGTTCGGGCAGGAACATCGTCCGCGCAAGTACGTGAACAGAGACGCTTCGATCGTTGTCACCTGAATAGCGTAAAGCAACGCGAGCACGAGCTGCAGTCGGAGCGTTGCCACTAGGGGCTCTAAAACATGAGACAAGAGGAAGCTGACCCCCTTCTGTTTGTGCTCGCTTCCGCTCAAAGCAACCACAGCTCACCAGTTTGACGAAGCTCTAACTGAACATGCATCAGCATATTTATGACATTTCGTCACCTCTTCATTCAGACACACATCCAATCATCTATGTTTTATTTTTTTCTTCCTGCTATGCTGTAAGTACAGCAGCACACACTCCTTCACAGATGCACGTGTTTACCACCGAGATCATGGAAAAATGCTTTGATTAGCTCTGTAGAAGATTGACGTTTGTTACCTCTACTGGTGTGCAAGATCGCACATACAACGAGTATGTTTACCGGGGTCGCGCGTTCATGCCAGCGGGGCCAGGGGTTGTCATTTGCATTCGCGTACTTGTATGGATCATGCTTCTGCCCTTAGATGATAAGATTGATATGATACCAGTCTCATGTCTGTACAGTAAATATGAAGCAACAATCAGCAGCTGATTAACAGAGCTTGGACTGGAAACAGGGTTAAACAACTGGCTCCTGACTACAGCTTCCTATTTAGCAGACAGATAGTAAATAATGGTATTGACCTTCTCATCGAACTCCCAACAAAAAGGTGAGTACACTGTATTTCCCAAAATGGTGAATTAGCCCTTTAAAGCCGAATAATATAAGTGTTTTTTTGGGGGCCTCATTGGTATCAGGATCAGTTGATCGGGTTATGGCCTCTCTGGCTAATGTGAAACAAAAAAACAGCAGGAGTTAGTTCCTCCTGCCTGAGCTCTATTATCTGTGAGGATTCATGACAGAGAGCTGTGGTGTGTCTGTGTGTGTGTGTGTGTGTGTGTGTGTGTGTGTGTCCACTATGTAATTATAGATTTAGTAAACCCGAGGCTTAGTGTGACTCAATCAACCTCTGATTTGTTGGGTGGATGGATAGTGATGATAATGAGGTGTGTGTGTGTGTTCATGTGTGTGTGTGTAGGTGTGTATACCAGTGTGCAGAGGACCTGCAGATTCACATTACCTATTGTAATCCCAAGACAGGTAGAACTAGTGTGTGTATGTAATGCCACCGCTAGTTAATTAGAAAGCTTTTCGCCGATGAAGGCAATTCTCTGTCTGTACAGTCCAGCGGTGCATTTACAGTGATGATGTATGGATTTGTTTTTATGAATACACAAAGAGGATTATGGGATTCTATCATTTCATTTACAGATTCACAACTGCAGAACACGGTTTCTATTCTTTTTTTTTTTTTACATTTCTTTCTTAACTTAGATTCGTACTTAGATCAATGCTTAATTTGTTGTCAAGCACTGTCTGGGCTCATGCAGACAATACAGACTGTAACAAACTGTGAAACACTGAAGAAATAACCTACTACATAACATTGTAACTGGCACACTTTGCTAATGTTTATTCTACGTTTCTACGTTTATATTTTATGCTAGCTGTAGTAGTCAGGTATATTTATATGTACTGTAATATTCTTTATAGCGTGTATTCTATAGATAGATTTCTCTAGTGCTTATACAGTATGTACATTTTATTTACTGCTCCAGTGTATTGCCTAACCTGCTGCTCAACAATAATTTCCTAACTTGAGATCCATCTATCTATCTATCTATCTATCTATCTATCTATCTATCTATCTATCTAAAACGTTAGAAGAAAAACTGCCAACCACTATCTTACTACAAAAAAAAACGTAAAACTTGATTCAGGTACAGAAATGAAATGTGACCTCTTGCATTTAACCCATCGTAAGCATTTAGGAGCAGTGGGCTGCTGTGAAGCGCCCGGGGAGCAACTTAAGGTTCAGTGTCTCGCTTAAGGACACTTCCACATGCAGACAGTAGGAGCCGGAGATCGCACCGCCAACCTTGTGATTAGAAATACGACCCGTTCTACCCCATGAGCCACAGCCACCCCAAAAAAAGTTATTTCAACAAGAAAATGAAAGCACAAAAGAACTATTCTTATAGCTCTGGTGTGTACATGTGTTACAGTGTGTGCTTTCGTGTGTGACGGCATGAATCTCTGCTAATAGCCCCACTGTGAGTCTATAAGGTTGAAATACCACAGTGTAAATTGTTGACATTAAATCCATTTTATGTTGCGGGCTGACCCGGAAAAAACTAAATTACGGCTACACTTGCTCTCCCGCTAATTGGAATTAGACCGGAGATGCATTTATTTACTGAATATAAAATGGTACGCCCCGGCTTCGAGTTCCGATCAAGGTCTCATCTCCCCTATTCATTACACTAATCAATGATCTGCAAATCCTCCGTTATCGGACATAAATGTGTGTACAGGCCATAACAGCAAACACAACAAGCCGGCTGGATAAACAAATCAAACAAATAGGTCATGAGAAGAGGTGATTAAGCAAGATAGAAAGTGATTAAAATAGAAAAGTCACATTTCAAGCTTACTCATGCAGATCATAAACTTTTATATGACTATATGAGCTACTGTATATTAAGCTATAATAGGAGTTTACAGAATAGAAGCAGGATAACTGTGGTGTTTAAAATGACACGACAGCCCAAACATATTATACTCAAGGCACGAGACAGTCCAACATAGAGCTGGGCTCTTGATTTTTTTCAAGCTTGGGGACAATTACATGAAGTTGATTTTTTTTCCCAGCAAAATGCAGAAAAACTTGATTGCAGCATCATGTTTTTTATGACTTTGTGAGCAAGACTGTTAAGCAAGAATGATAAAACGACCTGCAACACTTGCAAGGCTGTCATAAGCTTTTAAAAAAAAACATGTTATCCGATACAGCTGCAGAATGTCTGTGCGTCATGCTTCAAGAAGAGTGCAGATATCCACTTTAATGATCAGTTTCACCACAGGTAGAGCAGAGCAGTCTGCAAATGTCTGCTTCACATCTGCTCATGCCATTTTTATTTCGACAAGACACCGGCCTGTTATCTGCAGACTGCTGGCTAGATAGCGTAACATGCCAGAGACAGACTGGATATTGCACACATTGCTCCATCAACTCCTCACATAACCAGAGCGGAGGCCTCGTCAACAAACGCGACACGAGAGTGCAGATCAGTTTGCAGTCTTTGCGTCTGTCACTCTTGTGGACGCGACGGTTTAAATTTACCACGAGATAGCCAGAGCAGGAAATTAGCCACGCCTGAAATCGGGAGACACCTGGAGTCACAACAGTGTAAACAGAGACAGTATCAGAAAGGAGATGGTGCACTGAGAGTCAGTTTCCTGTATCTGTGTCACGTGGGTTTCACCACTGCCACGCCCCTTTAGGAGACTAGCGGCATGTCCTGGGACTATTAACTCCAATAGGAGAAGTGAACGTGAACATAGATTATGACTGATTCTTTCGCCCCATAGTCACCAAAGTAAATATTGGATCCATTTTTCACGAGCCATATATCTTCCAAACATCCTGACACTAAAATGGCATTTTTCAGACGGACAAATCAGGAGAAAATTAACTTTGCACTGTGCAAATATAACCCAGTGTGCTTTGATCCATTCCCAAGACGTTCACAACTCTTCCAATTGAGGAGAGGGAATGGGGGAGAGAGGCTAACATGGGGGGTTGGAGGCAAACACGCCATGACCACATCCACTTAGGAGACAGGAAGTATATACCATTTCAAACCATTGGCGGAGCTTGTTATAGTGCATCTTTGGTATAACTATTCACATCACAGTTTACGGGACTGTTGTGACTCAAGACAGCTAATGTAGCCAGCTATCATCTACTGAAAATAACCCTTTTGTGTTGTAATAACTCAGTTTTCATGATGAACACATTTTTCACATTGTACAAAAATAAAAAAAATAGAATCAATTTGATGTAAGACTCATTCTTAATAGCACTTGGAAATGGAAAGCGGAGGAGTACCCTATGACATTATTACTCACCGAGGCCGGGCGGGATCTCAGGGCACGGCGGCAGCGGTTTGGGGGACGGCGTCTGATTGGTCTCCGGCTGCACACTCGGCACCAGCTGCTCCCCCGTTGCCAGGTAGCTGGCTAACGTTGCGTTGGGCCTAGAGAGGTTGTAGTAGTAAAAATGGTGTCCGCTCCCTGCCGCTCCGCTGGCGTTATTCCTGGATCCATTGCGGCCGTTGTTGAAGCGGCTGAAGAGGTCGAAGCGCTGCGAGTAGACGTCGAAGTACAGGATCATCATGATGAGGAAGTGGAGCAGGCAGAGCAGCAGGACGCCTTTACAGATGCGCTCCAGAGTCCGGCCCAACATCAGCCGGGTCATGGCCGAGGACGATGACCGCCAGCCTCGACAACGCTGGCGCGGCGCGGCTACAGACATGCGTTCATCTTGATGGCTGCTATTAAGATCTCGGATAAGGACATGTGGTTAGCTGATACCCGACTATCTGACTTCTGCAGGGGTCATGGGGTCATTAATGAGGAGAGGGAGGCT
This sequence comes from Sebastiscus albofasciatus, assembly GCA_916701655.1. Lineage (NCBI taxonomy): Eukaryota > Metazoa > Chordata > Actinopteri > Perciformes > Sebastidae > Sebastiscus > Sebastiscus albofasciatus. The sequence continues at coordinate 30,826 of CAKAOI010048123.1, forward strand.
ACACAGTCAGCTGTACCTAAAGTCGGAGTTGCCAGCTTGTTTCTGGTGCGTCCCCAGATTCCCTGCATGACAAAAGTACTAAAATGTTTTAATCAGCTTCAATCCCTGAGTGAGATGATACCAGGAACTTATTCACTAACGCACTTAACTGTATATATAGCAAATAAGCACTGGTGATAAATTCAGTTTAATTTAAGACATAAGGCCCCGATATCAGATAAATCTTTGCTGAAATGGGCATGTGATCTTATGTTGGGCTAGTCACTATCCCAGTGTCAAGTTGCTGCTGCGGCCATGTGGTATCCAGATGTTAAAAGCCAGTCCAATTAGTCCAACGACTAAGGCTTAAAACCTCCAATTGATGAGTGATGGAGCACAAGTGGAAGCTGCCGACAAACATTCATCGATGTAAAAAAGAGGGTCTGAAGTCTAGATGTCCTCTTATGGCATCAGGTCAGTCAGACTCGCAGAGTTCGTTGGTTGGTGATCTCCAAAATACTTCCCTCTTTTCTGGAAGTTTGAAACCAGGAAAGTTTCAGGCACCTGAAGGAAAATAAAAGGCACGGGAAAAAATTAATTAGGATGAAGCCATTAATTTACATTAAATACAATTTAATTACACTAATTTATCAAATGTTTAAGTAAAAAGGATAGCTGAGTGATGTTAATGTTTTGACTGCTTACTTAAACCAATGCAGGTGAAGTGCCATTAATTACAGCTGCACATTTTCATTGAATACAGTGACTTTGCTGTGTGGAATCAAATTGAACATCGTCGATCTTCCTCTGGCATTTTAAGAGTATTCAGTGACCTTGTTCGTATTCGATAAATGCCTGGTTGAAGAGCAGTGAAATAAATTTAGAAGTTCACTCTCACACACATGAGAATTTGACAGAAACAGAACCAAGGACAAAAGCATCTACAGATGCAGACAAACAAAAAGCTCTGACTGGGGCTGTTGACATGCCAAGTCAATTTTCCAGTCAAGTGGTTTAAAAAGCATTTATGATGGAATGAGACGGCAAGTGGGAATACACAATGCAGTGAACATATGAGCAAAGGAGAGAAACGGCGGACACTTAAAGCTCTCCCACAGGCGATGCTTATTGTGGCTTTATGGCTTTCCCAATCACGGAGAGAAAATAAGAAGATGGGGTTATAGTAGACGATAAAAACACTGACCGACACCAGACTTTCTCATGAAAAACCAACAGATTCAGAGAGAAAGAACGAGAGGGAGTGATCAATGATGAAATGCTAATTCTGCTAATTGGAAAAGGATGGATATCCAATGCACGTGTCAGCTCAGAATTTCTCCAGTGGTACTTAACATCACAGATATCCCCTTGGAAAATCCCTCAAATTAGGAAAATATAAGATATTTGAAAACTGTCTTGCATGGAAATTGGCTGTTCCATCAGCCAGGAAGAAACATACGCTTATACTGTCTTTAACACTTGACTTTTAATGATTCATTCTATTTCTGGTCTATTTTGTTCACACATATCCGATACTTTGACCTGTAATCAGTTGCATAAACTTAGTTTAAGACAAGTCTTGGCCTTATATGGTCTTAGATTGTCAGGCTAGACTAGTCTATTTCAACTGTTTACCCATTACTTTTAGATAACTATTAGTTAACTATTTCAATTGTTTATCCATTACTTTTTTGGATTGAAGTATCATATCTTGAATTGTTTCATCTTTAATGGTTCTAGTGACGGTTGGATTTATGCCTTTTCTGTTATTTTCTCCCATACTTGGTGTGGTGTCGCTGTTACATTAGCCATTTTTTCTCTTCTGTGACTGTTAAGTGTCTTATTTCACCCATAATGCATTTGGGGGAGAGGCTATCTAATGGTGCCTTCAAATGGGGTTGTGTTGACCGTGTTCACAAGAAGAGTCCATATGAACGCCTCCTTCTTGTTGTATTCAAGACATCACAAATGGAAGGTTTCTCAAAGCTCCGAGTTCACGAGTTGTGATGTGTTCGTTGACGTTGTCAGAAATGGTGGAGCCATGGAAGTTAATTTTTCACTACATAATATGTGAATATATTGTAATTTTAGTCATATATTTTTGTAATTTTATAATATGTCTGAGGAAAATGTTGATATTCCCAACTGCCTAATCTTTTTACTCTGTCATTATGCTTTTACATTTCCTGCATTATGTTACCCACTTGCTAGCTTGCTAAATTGTTAGCCTCTGTGGCTTCTAGACGCTGACAGTAACGTGAATATTGCCATTGCTTAGCAGCTGTGTTCTACTACAACTTAACCACTTGAACGCCAAGCATATTGTGTACACGACTCCCCATGTTGTAAACACGAGCTCACGAGTTTTCATTTGAAGGCACCAGAAGTCAGTCTTACATTAGTCACTCATAGGGAAGCTTTATGCAACATGTACATTTAGGTGTCTATAGCAAGTCTGACTTAAAGTTATATTTAAGACTAGGTCTATTTTTATGCAACTGACCCCTCGCCTGAATGTTAAATACTCAAATCAAACCTCAAACCTCTTTGAAAGATTGTAGCACCAAGTATTTTATACTGTCAACTACCAAAAACTGGGATTAAATGTCTGATTCATAGCTCCCTTTACTTATTCTATGATCAGATAGCTTCTGACTTAAATACAAATTTCAAATCTAACTTCAAGAAGGTGCAGACTAGTGTGAGCTTGAATCCAAGTCCATCAAAACTGACAAACGCGGCCAGCCCGGCTTTGTAAAGAAAGCACAGAGAGGCACACACAGAGGGACAGTGACTTTATTCTCTGCTCTGGTAGATGTTATTCCTCTACATGTTTACATAGCTAATAGTTATTTGCTGCTATATTAATGCTCTGAATATCCTATAGAGAACCTTTAAAGTATACGATATCAACATGGTACCATCAAGTTGGTATCTGTACCAAAATTCTATATTGTATAAAAAAAAAAATTCTAATTATACCAAGCTCAGCTCTTAAACTGTCCAAAAACATCTAAACCCAATGAGGTAAAATGCAGCATAAATGAAGATCTGTGTTTCACTGTTTACTGGTGAGTTTGTATGTCGCTCGTCGAGGCAGGTTGGGGCAAAATGCAGCAAATTGAAACATATGTTTGGTAACTAAGCTGATGGCTGCTGCCTGTCCTGAAATTTGGCTGCCTCTTGCTGTCTGTCTTTTGTCTGTGGGCAGCAAAGTTGAGACTGCCAAGACTGAGTGTGTGTGTGTGTGTGTGTGTGTGTGTGTGTGTGTGTGTGTGTGTGTGAATCTTGCTAGTTAATGAGATGGATTTCTGCTGACCGGGACACCGCACACCAGTCGCACCATAATGCTTGTGCAGGTCAGGATTTATTTCCCAGCCGTGCTGCTCTTCAGTGACTAAACAGGCTGGCATGTAATGCATCAGGAGGGAATTCATGACATGTAGTGAGGCAGGAGGACAGATAATCAGTCAGACAGACAGAGGAGTCTTGCCCCATTTTCTGCTTCAGCTACAGAGCTCAGGGGCAAGCGGGTTGCCCTCGATGTCCAACAGGTGGTGAACCATGTGATAGTACAGCGGGGCTCTGCTGAAAATCAGCAGGCAGAGAAACAGAAGAAAAGAAGATGTATACAGGATTGAGATCCTATTTTGCCGCGGATGACCAGCTGCACAGGACTTATCAGAGATCAATGTAGATACAACACACATCGGGACTAAATCCATCTGCACCTCGGCTTCTTTATTTGCTGACATTTCACTCAACTGACTTTTCTCAAGGCAACAAGTTCTATCTTGGGATTTGATTTTTTTTTTTTTTTTTGTCTTGAAAAAGGTCAGCAGACCGAAACAAAAGACAATAAAAGGTTGCAGAGGAAATCTCTCACTTGCTCCTGTCTCCCTTTATTCCCTATCTCACTGGGACATCTCACTGGGATTGTATACAAGGCGGTGCCGAGTGTTTTCATTTTCAACTCAAAATGTAAATGTCACCAACAAAGTCAGGGACGAGTCTATGAAGTATTTGAAGCTTGTAAATCATGGAGAGAGAGAAGAAAAGACAGAGATGGCCACAGCGACGGAGAGAAATAGACCCATTATGTCACCAGCTTATTCAAGGATGCCTGTAACTCCCTTTTTAACAACAGCAATAAATTTTATGATAGTCCCCGTCATATCATGTCCGCCAAGGAACCCACACAGAAATGCTATGAAAATATGTGAAGTGGAATACAACTGACCTTTTCTGTCTTTATTAAGTTTCAAGGCTGTTTCTAAATGAGTAGAATAAAGACTGTACAGTCCAGAGGAAAACCAAAGAAGGAAAGGGTAACAAGAAATCAAAGAGATGGTAAACAAAAACGATGATGGAGCGGTAGAAGAATGTGGCTAAAATGTAAAAGGTACACTTTAAACCAATCAAGGACACAATACTTTGTCACGCCTCCTAGTTTCATCCCAGTTAAACCAGAGGTCCCAATGTGGCCAATCTTTGTAATGTGTATGGATTTCAGTGTTCCCCCCTACCACAGAGAGCAACGGGCTCTCTAATCTCTATGTGAAGCTGCAGGAAGTGCAGCCTCCGTCACGGAGGTTAACAACCGTGCTAACTCATTGTTCAGTGGGTTGTAGATTAATTATAATACTGCAATGGAGAAAATGTGAAAGGGGATGTAGTCACAGTGAGCTAGTGGGATCATGAGGTAATGGGTTACACCTCACCAAGGTGAGCATTCATCACCAATTTAAAAAAAGATATTACAAATGAATTAATCAAACTTGAATTCAATTGTACTGGAGCACGTAAAAAATAATAATTAAAGGAATAGTTTGATATTTTGGGGGATCAATGATTTGCAAGAAGATTGATACCACTTTAACATCTGTGTGGTAAATAAGGAGCTGAAGCCAGCAGACAGTTAGCCTAGCTTAGCATAAAGACAGGAAACAGCTAGCCCGGTTCTGTCCAAAGGTTAAAACAAATCCACCGACCAGCAGAAGCTCACTAATTAAAGAAGACCTATTATGCTCATTTTCAGGGGCATACTTGTATTTTGGTTCGTACTAGAACATGTTAACATAAGGTTAAAAAAAACGCTTGCTGTAACACCTCATTTCACCCTCTGTCTGAAACGCTCTACTTGAGCTCAAGCTCCCCCCAAAAAGCCCAGTCTGCTCTGATTGGTCAGCTGGCCCACTCTGTTGTGATTGGTCAACCAAACCAAACTCTTCAGATTCTGCTCCAGCTCCGCTCTAACTAGCTTTGTTTGAGGGCGTGCCAAACTAGCCGCTAGGCAGGTATTATGCAAATGTGTTACTTGGTGACATCACCAGGTTACGGAAGAAAAGGCGGGACTTCAATCAAGGCGTTTCAGGCAGTTCAGGAGCAGTGTTTCTGTGGGGGAGAGTAACTCCCTTTGGCATGGACTTTGGGCTTTGTAACTTTGCAGATCTGTTATATGCACAAAAAAACTAACACACTAAAGGAAAGGGGAAAAGCATATTGTCCTCTTTAACACATTATTGTCTGTTTATGCCGTATAATAACTGAAGCATAAAAATGACAATTTTCTGTTAAACCAAGGTATTAACTAATAGAGTAATAGTGAGAGGTATGATATTGTAATGGTCACGTTGTACACCTGTATGAATATGATTGGATGTAACTAGTCAGCTGGTTGCCAAACAGCCAGTGATTGCGGAGCATGAATGAATCAGCTAATCAGCTAATGAGAAAGCAACATCAGTGCTCTGCCTGAACTAACACAGTGTGTCATTAGTGCTGAAACCGTCAGTGAATTAACTGATTGGCTGATAGACAACATACAAATCAATGTAAATTTGGAGTTATTTATGCAGTAAAAACATTTGCTGGTTGCAGCTTGTCAATTATGAGGACCTGCTGCTTTTATCTGTTTGGGATCGCTGCAATTTGTAATTTAATTTGCAATTAAATAAAGAATTTTAATAAATAACTTTGGGCTTTAGTAACTTGTGTTGGTATTTGTTAAATGTGTAACCTTGATTCTCACTTCACCCACACAATGCTCAGTATCTGATCTTTCTGAAAGCAATGCAGCGTACTTACTCGCTGATGTTGACTATGTTAAATGTGACAACTTTCTTTACAAAGTCTACGGAACATCTCGAGTTAGGAGGATGATGTTTTGGCAAGTTTTCACATAAGAGCTGTGTACAAAATAAAAAGAGTAGAGTGTTTCATGCACCCCTTCAACCAGAATTTAAGATGTTGGTTCACTAAAGCTTTTAATAGAATATTAACATACGGGATCAACTGACCTCAGAAAGAGAGAAAAAAGACTGACAGAGAAAACATAAAACTTAACAGACTGTCATTTCTATTTCATTTTTGCCAATATCTTTCAATGTTAATGCCATTTTCTTGTTTTCATGTGTTGCTGTGATCATCGTACTCCTCAGTTCCTACTACAAGCCAAATGAGCTCTTTGAACTCATATTTTAAATATGGACTGCTGCCCTTATGAAACATTTTCAAATACTCTACAAATGCAGCCTTCTGGCTTTCCATGTGTGCCGTGCTATATTCATCACAACATAAAAACATCCATGCAAAAACACAGTCAGAGGGGAAATGTTGTGATGCATCTGTCAGTGAGACATGACGCAAACATTTTGATAATTTTTTTTCCCCTGTTTCAAACACTGACACTTTGTTTTTGCACTTTTGGATTGATATTTTGAAATGTGCCATCAGGGGAAAGCTTTAACACCTTTTCAGGTTTGTTGCCATCAGCGGTGACAGGATATACAGGGATTGTACATTTCCAAAATTGTTCTCTTTGCACTGTACTGTATTTGTCATCAGAAAATAAACAGTATGTTCAGTAAGCGCCAGTCAGCGAGAGGGAAATACTGTAGCTATTGGGGCACAACAGGGCATAAGGACAGCAGACAATATGTTTCACTTGACGTACACACGAAAAACTATGGATTCTATCAACGCAGCATTCGTTCAACTTGCCAATCGGTGGGTTGAAATGTTATTTTTATGGTTAAGAAAATCAAGTGTGCATAAATATAGCATTGAAAACTAATATTTTAGATCTCTTAAAGCCAGAGGCCAAAGAACTGAGCTTTGAATGTTTGAAAACCTAATATATAAAAAGTAGGGCTGTCAAAGGTAACGCGATAATAACGCGTTAACGCAAATTTGTTTTAACACCACTAATTTCTTTAACGCATTAATGCAATAGATATTCCGGAGGTTGTAGCATGCTCAGTTTAAAAGCTAGAGTGGAGATACTGGTATCATGTGAAACTAGAAAAACCTAAGAAATCCATTGGTAACCATGTCATACCTCATCGGAAAGGAGACTAATCTACGCTCCAAACTTAACAATTTTTGGCGTGGAAAAACTGGCATGGGCATTTTCAAAGGGGTCCCTTGACCTCTGACCTCAAGATATGTGAATGAAAATGGGTTCTATGGGTACCCACGAGTCTCCCCTTTACAGACATGCCCACTTTATGATAATCACATGCAGGTTGGGGCAAGTCATAGTCAAGTCAACACACTGACACACTGACAGCTGTTGTTGACTGTTGGGCTTGAGTTTGCCATGTTATGATTTGAGTATACAGTATTTTCTATGCAAAATGCAGTACCTGTGAGAGTTTCTGGACAATATTTCTCATTGTTTTGTGTTGTTAATTGATTTATAAATAAATAAATAATAAATAATAAATAATAAATAAAAATAAATAATAAATATATACATACATTTGAATAAAGCAAGCATATTTGCCCACTCCCATGTTGATAAAAGTATTAAATACTTGACAAATGCTTGGCAATTAATCCCAATTAACTATGGACAATCATATGATTAAATATTCAAATCAATTGACAGCCCTAATAAAAAAGGTAAAATCTAAATGTTGCCTCTTTTTTGTATGATGAAATGTTTGCTACTAAAAATGCACAACATTTAGTATAGGTTATTGGCATGCAAATTAGCTTCCCTTCTCATTCTGATAACTCTTACTTTAAGAATAAAAAATGCCCTTTTGAATGTTAAACTTATATTTATTTATTTATTTTGTCCAAGTTCATCCTTCAAGGTGCAGCCCTGAAATTTACATTTTAATAACACTGCAGGGCTTAGTTGTAGTACTGTGGTTTCAGCCTGTGCTTTGTACACAATTACAGATGTGACTCTCACAGACCTCAATAACACCGTACAGTAGATGGATTCCTGACCTAAGTGGAATTTGATGTCATTTTAGCATTGAAACGCTACACAAGAACACGGATGTTAAGATTAACTAGACGGATATAACACATGTACACGATTCAGCGACAGTGTGTGGATGTTCAAACCAATCTGTCACCAAGTGCAGTCAGTCAAATCAAGGCGTTAAGTGGAAGTATATAGGTTGAAACACTTCTACGTTCACACGCACATTTGCGAGCTTTAAAAGGAACTCTTTAAGACACTGTACTTGTTTAATAATTCCTGCTCTTGTCACATAAATGTAACGGATGCCTCCACTTTTAGACTTAACACTCACACACACACACACGTATCAAAAAGCACATTCAGATGAAGTGCCAACTAAAGCTCGCAGAATGTCTACAACATCTGTATCTTAAAATTTTAATTGGTTGCCAGACGGGTGGCCAGACTGGTAATTTGTGAGGGTACATAATTCATCGAGTCTAGAGCAGGCATATGCTGAAAGGAGAGATGGTCTGCGACTGAACCGAGGGCGTTTAATGTGAAGGGACAACTCAATACATCGAGATGTTGAGCTGTAATGTCTGTTACACACAGTCACATCAGTGGTTTTATCATCACAAACGTCACAACGCCCACGTTTATAGCAATAAATAGCAATCATCCCAGTCTGTTCCACTGATGGTTTTATTTAAAGTTTGTAGCATTAAGTGCAGAGCTGCTCTGGAGACTTATTATCCTTCACTGTTAACCACTGGTCAGCTCCACTGATGCACTTGTGGGTTGAGTTCAGCTTCAGCTACTGTATATGCAGGGTCAAAGGGTCAAAAGCAAGCTGGGGGAATTTTAACCGGTAACTTTATAATCACAAGTACCCAAGCTCAGTCCAGTTAGTCTGCAGCGAAGCTCAGATTTACTGAATGTCAGTGTGTGACAGCGAGGAATCTTTAAGTGCAAGTTAAACGATTTCTAAATTCTTCTTTCCACTCATACTGTGTAGTAGTTTGTCTGTGCAGTGCCACCTCTCATTCCAAACAAACAACTTGACTTGTCAAATATTCAAAAATGCAGCCGTGTTTCAAATTCTCCAAAAGGACAGGAACACAAAAGGAATCACCAGAACGCATTTGAGAGATGTGCGCCTTTTAAATTCAGTTTGTATCATTAAGATGTGTGTACAGTATGTCTATTATCAGGATGTTGCTGTAACATGCCAACTGCTGAATGTAATAAAGCAGATGTATTGAAAATAATGAAAACACTGCATGTAATGGCCGTCCTACTAGCTTGTCTCCATATGATACAGTACTATACGGCTGCAACTTACAATTACTTTTGTTATCGATTTTTTTTATTTTCTTAATTAATTGATCTGTCAATAAAATGTCAGAGCTTCCTAAAGCCAAAGTTGACTTATCCAAAACCCATATTATCTTCAGTTTACTATTAAAGACAACAAGGAAAATCATCAGCACATACTGATGCACAATTGAGAAGCTGGAACTAGAGGGAATTGGGCATTTTTGGTGGTAATATTACATAAACAACAAGAAAAGTGCACTTAGAAAGCAGATCTTGAATCTCACCCAATAGTTCCTCCTGGCTCCCTTAGTCAAGATGGTGGCGAAGATAACAAAAATAGGGATTTATTCGATTGGTATTATGCCCAACTTTAAGAGATCCTAACATATCGGGTATGGAATTAATCTGCAAGATGCTCCGGTTTAAAATGAGACCAGACTTTTCTATGGATGTCAGTTTTCGAGCTACGACAAAGGCCAAAATGTGGCCCGCAACAGACTAGGTGAGGCTTTTTTTCATCCTAGCTAATTGCACACTGCCTTTTGTTACTGAAGCAGTTGTAGATCACTTGTGGCCCCTACCAGCCGGTTAAGAGGAGTGAGAAGTCAGCAGTCAAGGACGGTATAAAACAGACAATAAATTAGGTTTTTAAAAAGTGTGAATCACTGCAACCATGAGAGGTCCTTGAGCATACAGTCATAAATGAGCACAAAAAATATCAGGCTGATGGGTCCAGTAGTATGGGAGATTAGCCGTGGACAGACAGACAGATGCACACACATGACCAGACGCATGATCTCCCCACACGCTTACGCCTGGCGGAGATAATTAATCAATTATCAAAAATTTTTGCCAATTATTTTTCTGTCAATCTACTAATCGTTTCAGTTCTAGAACAGACCATAGAAAATATGCAATAATAGCTACATTATGTATTGCAGGGACAAAGTGACATTACTATCTCTATTCCTGCTGGCAATGCTGCAACTCTGCTGCCTGCAGTGCACCATAGAAGCATCAGATTAGTTATGTAAAAAGGAAATGCATCAGTACTTTAAGTTATAAGCTACAAGCAGGGATTTTTTTCTTTAGTTTCATTTCCTTTAATATATGAAAGCATCACTGCTTTGATGGGACCTATCAAAGCCAGAGCAGACAGATTGGCATCTTTCATACAAAAGGCTGCTTTTCACTGCAGTTATTGGTTTTTGGCGGATTCCAGATAAGTCTGATGTTTGCATAATCATAATGAAAAAACATCTCCGGTTTTCTCGTCTTCACACACATTCTACCACTGTTTCCTTTTATTACAAAATCCACCCGTTCTCTCAGCCGTTCTAACACCTCTAATTGCATCAGGCCGCCTTCCTGCCAGGTGAGTCGCAGCCACGTAACACAACATTTCACAGGTTCAAACACCATCCAACACAGAATTACCTTCACACTTTGGTTATGTGGCCTTTTAATAATTTCTCTAAGGAGGTTCAAGCACAGAAGAGCAACACTGGAGCTGTTATGAGACCAGCGTCAAGGGCACCTCAGCAGGGCAGACACACAAGGACACGCGCGGCTTTAACCAAGGTCACCTTGCTGAAGCACATGGCAGAAGATCAGAGAGGGACGAAAGGACGGCGACTGGAGCATCGGGATGAGTGAAAGCTGTGAATCAGGTGCAGATGCAAACAAACTGAAAACATCAGTTTAAACTGCAGAGGGATGCATTGAAGATGAGTTGCTTGAATGTTAAGTAATACAGTTGTATTGCCTGAGGCCGACTCCTCCACATAATGTATTTCTATCCATTTAGCATCAGAGAGTCGAGCTTGTCAAATAAACTAAGAATATGAGACTGTACGCAGGGCTTGATTTTCCTGTCAGTAACATCATCATTGATCATTTATAATAAGGTTTAATGCAACGGAGCAGAAGGCCGTCCTTTCCCAGCAGCATTGAGATGCTTCACACACACACACACACACCCTGCAACATCCTGAGTCTCTATCTCACAGTGATTCTTTAGCACAACGTTAGCATATGTTCTCAGCGGAGCCCTCAGGCTGCAAGCCTTGTTTTGTTTATTTTATATACTTATCTTTACCAACTGATGTGGAAGACAACAGATAAATGAATCCCACTTTCATCCTCATGTGAAGATTTATTTGGTCTTACAGCTGTGACAGCTATACTTCTGATCACATATATTATCTTCCTTCAGCCATTAAAGGTGCAATGTGTAGGATCTGGCGGCATATAGCGGTGAGGTTGCAGCTTGCAACCAACTGAAACTTCTCCTGTGTGCAAAGCATAGGAGAACTAGGGTGGCCGAAGAGAAAATGTGAACGAGCCAGTGTTTGGTTTGTCTGTTCTGGTCTACTGTAGAAAACATGGCGGCCGACTGCGTGAAGGGGACCCGCTCCCTATGTGGATATAAACGGCTCATTCTAGTAACAAAAAGACAACAATTCTTAGTTTCCAGTGATTATGCACTAAAGAAAACACAGTTATGAATATTATATTCCATTTCTGCCAATAGATCCCCCTAAATGGTACATATTGTTCCTTTAAAGCTTCAATAGCTACTTTCATATGAACAGTGGATCATATGACTACTTGTATGTGTAAAGGTGTCACTAGAGATGAACCTACAGAGATTAAGGGAATAGTTTGACATTTTGGGAAATTCGATTTTTTGCTTTCTTGCCGAGAGTTAGATGAAAAGATCGATACCACTCTTCCGCCTGCCCTGTTAAATATGAAGCTACAGCTGGCCACTTTGGCCAGGCACAGCCACTTCCTGGAGTCTCCTCTGGTTGCCTGGCAACTGCTCAGAGTCAAGAGATTGTCCGGCATATAACCTCAACTATAAAACGGCGACATGTGGTTTTCACACTTTGTTTAAACAAAAGAGATATAACATGGTAATTGGTGAGCTTTAGAGGTGCCGGCAGACGCATTTTGATAGCTGGTCGTTTCCCTCCGTTTCCAGTCTTTGTGCTAAGTTAAGCTAACCGGCTGCTGGCTGTAGCTTCATACTTAGCGCACAGACTGGCTTTCCCCACTAGAACGCAAATAACCTTATTTCCAAAAGTGTCACACTTTTGCTTTAATAACGACATTAAACTCATTGTTGTTGTTCTCATTATTTTCCAGCCTGTAATTTTACTGTTTTGGTTCGTTCTCATAACGTAATTTTCGGCCATACCAGTTAGTCGTTTCAATAAAAACGCTCTAAAAACCCACTGTACACTACCTGCCCAGCACCAAACAGCAGACAAACACAGTTAGCAACTAGCTGGTGAACATAGTAGAGCATTTAGCAGCTAAAGAGACAGATGTTTCCCTCAGGAGTTGGTGGAGACCAAAAACAGAGCTAAAAGAGAGTGAGTATTGGACAATTAAGAGGTGATAATATGTTGGTGTTGTTAAATTGTTATTGCATGTCTAAACACATATTTTGACTGTAACAAAGTAGCCAATAAAAAAGACAGAAAGTTATGGTATGAATAGTGAGTCTGGGTGTAAAGGCAAAATGTATTTAGCTGGATGAAGATCACAGCCGGAGTAACTCTCTATGTTTCTCTCTCCTCTCTTTTCCCTCCTTCACTCTCTCTGTCTCTTGAGCCCCGGGCCTCTTGCGTTTTAACCTACAACCCAGCCCTCCCGGTCTTATCAAAAATGCATTAGCCATGCTACACTTGATAGTGTGGAGCCTCAGAGCTCTCTCATGGCTCCAGCACATCTCGCTGTAGGCAAGTTCATCTCCCACAAGCCAACCGGTGCACAGTGGGACGGACAGAAGTTATCTTTGGCTTGGCACTACCAGCTTCAACAGTGTGCGTCTAATGTATTAGAAAAAGTAGCTTAAATCTACATTCACTACACACAAAAAGAGGTCACAAAGCAGCATGTCTCATAAAATTACACGTTTTGACTAATTTATCTCTATTTACAATTTTAAAATGTAGTCAGAGCTTTTGCAGTCAATCATAAGTCTACAAAAAAAAACATTTTTCAACACTACAAATCAATTTTCAAAGAAAAGCACATCAAGTTGGATGTGAGCTGAAGATTTATATCCCCCAGCAGAGTGATATCTTAAAAATGAAGAGAGAGAAGGGGGAGGGAGAAGAAGGATGGAAACAGAGGGACAAAGACGGAGCACACTACACACTGTCATTACGAAGGATCTGGGTCACGTCACTGAGAAGCAGGGCATGATAGTAACGATACTACATATTGTACGGAAAATGACCTACTGTCATATTCTACCATTGTCTGTTGTGTTTCAGGCAAGATAAATAACATAATCTGGCCTTGTACTGAGACCGAAGCTCAGAGACATTTTAAACATATCAAACATACAAATATAATCTTGCTCCCACATTTTCTCATCTTCAAAATAGAGATGCAACAATTTCTAATCGGTTGATCGATTAGTGGATCAAGACATAATAAAGTGATTGTTTCTCTTGTTTTTAGAGCTGTAAAGATTAATCAGTTAATCGATTAGATGTCAACTATCAAATTAATCAACAAGTATTTTGATAATCGTTTAATCAGTTTGAGTATTTCTTGAAGAAAAAAAAGTCAAAATTCTCTGCCTCCAGCTTCTTAAATGTGGATATTTTCTGGTTTCTTTACTCCTCTATGACAGTGAATTGAATATCTTTGAGTTGTGAACAAAACAAGACATTTGAGGACGTCATCTTGGGCTTTGGGAAACACTGATCAACATTTTCACAATTTTCTGACATTTTATAGACCAAACAACTAATCGATTAAAACAGAAAATAATCAACAGATTAATCGATAATTAAATTAATAGTTTGTTGCAGCCCTAATTGTTTTTTTTGTTTTTTAAGCACAAATGCCAAAATAAATTCACTGGTTCAAAATTCTCAGATGTGAATATTTGGTGGTTTCCTTTGTCCTCTGAATATAAACTGAATAAATTGGGGATTTGGATTGTTGGTCAGAAAAAACAAGATGTTTCAAAATGTCACTTCGGGGCCTTATTTAGCCTCCTTCAGCTTAAAAACTGAGCCCGCTACAACCTAAAAATTACATGTTGTCCTAATGCGTTAAGGAAATTTGTGGCGTTAAAAACAAATTTGCGTTAACGAGTTATTATCGCGTTAACTTTGACAGCCCTAGCTCTGAGCTTTGAGCATGCTATTCTGTCAAAATCAAACTCTTTTGTGCTCTAACCTCATAAATGCATCAACAGTGTGTTATGTAATCACCTATATTATATTACACCACCCAGTCACTGAGTTTGAGACCACTGATGGAGTGATTTTCTTTTTTTTTTCAGCGAGCGAGCTTCAGTCTCGCCGTTGTGGAGACGCATGATGGTGCGTCATGAATGAATCAGCTCCTCCACTCCATCACAACGCTGACCTTTCAATGTTCATTAACTGACTGGATTCAGCAGTTTATTGAGTTCGTCCCTCATCCTTACAGAAAAACATGTGAGTGGCAGTCATGTGAGTGATAAAACAAACACCAGACAAAAGGAAATAAATGTTGTTGACAGGGCTGAAGTGATACGTGTGAGTGAAAAAACACCTGTTTACCCCCATAGCTGTCCTATGGCTTATATTTGACATGAATTTATTTTATGACATAAGTTTAATTACTGTCAATTAACAAGACTACTGCAGTTTCAAGTAATGATAATAATAGGGAACTTTAGGCTACATAGCAGCGTTTTAGTACCCGAGATCGGTCTCGAGACTATTTAGCATTTTCTTTTAAACTTTAAACTTTTTTTAAGATATTTTTGGGGCTTTTTGTCTTAGTTATGAAAGGGAGCGAGAGAAGGGGTGACATGCAGTAAGTGGTTGCAGATTGGATTCAAACCCTGGGCAGTGCAGTAAGGACTCAGCCTTGGTAAATGGGGCAAGACCACTTTTCGATGGTCTCAGTTTTGTCTCAGAATCTAGCACATTTTTACTCGGCTCAGACGAAGCGGACCCGAGATTTTATTTCAAGATCAGTCAAGACTACAAATGCAGGGATATCACTAAAGTGCATTTGTGAATATCATTGCTGTGATTGCTCATAGAAAACAAAGAAAAATTCCCACATGTAAAATGTACCTCTGCAATGGCTTTGATTATTTTATCAAGACCTTTGTCATGGTACACTTATACATACATACACACATACACTGTATATATATGTCAATAAAAGAGGTGAATGAAGGAGAATCCATTTGTTTTCTGTGTGTTTTAATGGGAATGTGGATCTTTCAGATTTGAGGAGTTCCTACAGTATGGTTTGCATGCTCCAATTTTATCATAAGTGTGTCATGAAGACACTCGCACTGGTCTGGTCTCGACTTGGTATCAACCCCTCAAGGTCTCGGTCTTGTCTCGGCTTCGATACACTCTGGTCTTGGTAATGACTCGGTCTCGGTTTAGCTCTTGACTACAACACTGCTACATTGATGAAAGGTCATGAGTAGCCTGGAAATCTGACTGAACTGCCATTTCATTTTCATTTCATTATTCAGCTTGACATCATGTTTATGTTAGCCATTTTCTATTTTGGGAGGCGAGGCTTCACCGATGAATCCATCCCATCTCTGTCATTTTCAATCGACACAGACGCTGCAGTCACTTAACGCATGTCATGTCCAATGAAGAAATATGGCAATTTCAATTTAAAAAAAAAAAAAAAAAAACTGTATGAATGCTTCAATCTCATCCATGCTTGTTGCCATTTTTGGCAATTTTTCTGGCTCTAGCACAGCAAAATGATGACACTATTCTTAATCCTACACAGTTCTATTCTGCTTGGTTATTCATGTGCTGGAACAAATAATATATAAAAAAAATAAAACAAAAACAGTTTAGATTTTTTTTGATTAGTAGTTTAGGTCAATAATCACGCAAATTGCCAAACATTGGCTGGTTTTAAATTCTCAAAAATTATGATTTTCTGATTTACTCAGTTTTATATAATTATAAATTGAACAAAATGAGCCACATTCTTCACTATTTTTAGATTACTATTTATGGATTTTTTTATAGTATTTTATTAATTTGGTTTTAAACTTGTCTGTACTTTTATTTATCTAATTTTATACTTCTATTTTTTTCTTTTCTTCTTTCTGTAAGGCACTTTTGAATGACCTCTGTGTATAATAAGGTGCTATATTAATAAACTTGCCTTGTCTTTTTTGTGCCTTGTGACTCTTTTACTATTATTAAACTTAATTATTATTTTTATTTCTAATTATTATTACTTTTACTCTTTTGCAATTATTTTTTATGAATCTGGAAAATATTTAAATATCAATCAACATCATCATTACTTGTAGGATGCATCCAACTGAAATCATTCCGTACTGCAGAAGAGCAAATAGCAGCTAGCTTTTTTTAAATGTTATCGTATATCTGCAGGATTGCTTTATGGCACAAAGTTCTTGCATCACAAACAAGGATCACAACTTCTACAAACAACAACAGACAGGTGAAAAACTTGAAAGTCAGATTTAAAAACGTGCTCCATGTTTATCTGCTTCAGCAAAGCCACAGAAGACACCGCAGCTCGAAGTGGATCCTGCAGCAGAAAGCTGTCCCGTGATAACCTCTGATTTGTCCCAGATGAGGCTGATAACTCAAGGCCAAAGTGTAGATTACATGATCGATGGCTGTCAGAGGTGCCCGCCTAAATCATGAGTCTGTCCTGCCTGAAGGTAGGATTGAGACGGCACCGCGTTTACATTGAGCCGGGGGAGCGCGTGTGCCACTTTGACAGATGTTTGTTGATGCAAATGCAATATACAGGCCTATATTCTTTACTTATAAATATGAACCACAGAGAGCAAATAAATAGTGGAAAATAGGAGAAGAGAAGCCAGGAGAGTTGTAAATGAGAGTAGCTGTGACCTCTGACCTCCCCAACTGTCATCCTCCGCTTACAAACCGGCAGAGACGAGACGAATGACCAATTTCTACCCTCTATCCATCCATCTATCCAGCCAGCCAACCTGGATGACTACTTGTTTTTATATGGAAATATCAACTTGAAAGAGTGCAATTTTCTAATCCTAATTGCATTTAGTTAACCGTATCCTGTCGTCTTGACAAGCCAGAGGAGCTGAGAGTTTTAGCTGGTGGTTGTTGATTTCACCAGCTACAATGATATCTGTCGCTGGAAAATTTAATCATCCGTAGCTAATTAACATCCGTGAGTTCGGCCATAAAACTCCAAGCTGTTGTCTGTGTAGCGTCCGTAAAAACTGTTAAACAGGACATCTCAAACAACAATGTTGATTATGACTGTTTGTATTATTAATTTTTAAGCCTTGAAGATTAAATATTTGTCCAACTTTCCCAAAGTAATTTATGAGCATGAGATCGTTTCAGTTTAAAGTCGATGGGAATAAGTCTCATGGTCCTGTTGGGTGATTTTTACGTGCCACCCTGTCAGGAGCAAGTAGATTTCATGAACAATAAATGTTCAAGCAATACTACGAGTATAGACAGTGGAAGCTTTTGGAGTCTGGTATAATATTAAAAGCCTGAATTGTATCTGTGTTTTTTCTCAAAACTTGTAGGAACGAGCTAAACTATAATTGGTCACTGACTCCCGCTGACTGACCATGGACCGTGCTGTTTGTTGTGTGTAGGTGCAGCGCTGTCCGTAGCACTGAAACTGAGCGGAGGAAATCGATAGACAAAGCACGGTTTCTTAACCTACTTGATTTTCGTGGTTGTAAAGAGAGGGGGGGGTATAAAGTTCACCATGTGAACCATCTTACTTTAATATGTTAGCATGCTTACATTTGCTAATTAGCACTAAACACAAAGTACAGCTGAAGCTGATGTGAATGTCATGTTTTGACAAAATGAAAATTGATGAAGGCGCTAGATGAAAGGTCAAGGGGTCACCAAAGTTATTACAATTCATCCTGAGGTCTAGGGATGCATCGATACCAATACTGATTTTGGATATCGGGCCGATACTGATTCAAATAGCTGGATCGGGTATCCATTTATTCAATTTTATGTTTATATATTATATACATTATATACAGGAATTTTAATTCTTGTTTATTTAAAAAAAAAAAAAATTACCAAGCTGCTGATGTACAATTCAGTAAATAAATATCTATGTATTTATTTGTCACATTTTGTTTTACAAAGTTAAGAAAGCAATGTTACACTGATGTTACACAGTGAGGCTTACAGCTTATTAATTAAACACTGGTATTGGATCTGTACACGGTATCGGCCGATACCCGAAGCCCAGGTGTCGGTATCAGACTTGAAAAAGTCAGATCGGTGCATCCCTCCTGAGGGGGACATGAATGTATGAACCAAATTTCATTGCAATCCATCCAATAATTGATGACACACCTCACTAAAAACAACAAATGTCAACCTCATGATGGTGCTATAGAGGAAAGGTCAGGGATCACCAAAGTCTTTGAGTTTTCATTCTGGATCAAAGTGGTGGATCGACCGACATTGCCATCTCTAGACTAAAAATGTTACCACCTGACCTGTTAAATCAGTATCTTACTAAGCCTGTGTTATGTCATTTTATTTCCCACAATTGAACAAATAAAAGAAGTGTGCCACTTACACTGCTATGCTTCACCTTAGATGTCAAAATTACAGTTATACAGTTATTCTGGGGTCAACCCAAAAATTGGAAACCTTTAGTATCTTATTTTGAAAGGCTTAAGACCCTTCAAAATTAGGCAGACAGGTTCCATTTTATTGGTTATGATTACACCCCAGGAACCGCTCTACTGAGCGCTCTATACACTAGACTGTAGTGTTGATAACTGATCTTAAATAAGCCTATTTACTTGAACATACACAAATTTGTTTATATTTCAAACAATGTATATGTATCTTTTCCTATGCGAAATGTTACATTAATTAATCTGTATGTATGTTTTATTTTATTAATTTTGTGTTTGCTGGCTTTTTATTATTAATTTTTATTATTATTTTATTATTTATTTATTTTGTTATTTACATTTTTCTTTTTTTTTTTAATCTTACTACTCAATTTTGAACCATCATTCCCTGTGTAGATATGTTATATGTTATTTTGTCTAGGCAGTGGGGGGGTGGGAGAAAGTGAAAATGCTGTATGTTAAATATCTGTGAATAACGTTCTTTTTCTGAAATAAAATATTATTTCAAAAAGATATATGCAAAACTACACCTGATGAAAGCGTCTGAGATCTTAAGCTGCGGCTCACTACAGAGAGAACTATTCAGTGTTTATTATGTAAGAAATCCTGATTGAGGGATCAGTCAATACTGTTATCTGATTATTGTGTTTGACAAATTCCACCTAATGAAGCTGGGTGGACTCGTGCAGGCGTTTTACTGACGCAACAAAGACATCAAGCTGAAAACAGAACCCGGCAGGAAAAAAAAAGAACAGAACAAAAGATGAAAAGAGCCGAGCAGAGGGAGGCAGAACAGAAGAGAGGAGAGTAAAAGCAGAGCTAATCAGAACAAAACTCCAGTGTTCTCCGCGCTCAACCCTTCTCTACTCAGCTCTGCCCATTCGGATATTAAATTGCCTCTCAGCTGTCTGTGATCTGAAGGAGGTTGGACTGTTTAAAAGTCTGATATCACATCGCCTCTCTGCTCTTCTTTCTCTCATCCAAGAACAAGTGCACCCTGCTTTGTTTGAAAAAGGTCCCCACTCCCTTTCACCTTTTTTTTTTGTTGTAAATTTGTTTTGCCAGACGAAATTGACAAGGGACAGATCAAATCAACGAGACACATCGCAGAATGGAGAGGTATTTGATGCCACTCCCGGCGCCGGAGAAGTATTATCACGTTAAGGGCGGAGGCTGAAAGCCATTCGAGGAATTCTCCTCCAGCGTTACGTCGGCTGTTTCTTAGCATCGCAGGCTGCACTCGACGTTACGCAATTACAACAAAGTCCCGTCTGTAGCTACAATCCATAGACTACAGTGGAAACATCATCATGTCTCTCTCTCTCTCTCTCTCTCTCTCTCTCTCTCTCTTCTGTCTCTGTGTCTCCCTCCGTCTCTCGCTCTCTGATCCAGCTGCTCATTTGGCAACGGAGCAAAGAAATAAATGAAGTGCTTCGGCGGAAGGAAGGCTTCACTAGGAGAAGGATTGTGGGTAGAGGGAGTGAGATGAGGATTTGGTGAGGGGTTTTAAAAGACAGTTTATTTAAATGAGTGTAATTTTTTTTTGGCTTAAAACATCAGTGGGACATTAGGCTTAAGGCCACTACTGTCCAATTAAGCTTTCAATGGCTGTCGGTTTAATCAACCTGAATCCTTGGATGTTTTTTGTAACGTTATTTAGTGAATAGCTGGAGTATTTAACCTCCCGATATACGTTATCTGATCACGGGCTGTTGAGTAGGCTTTACTTAATGTTCCCTTATTTGGTACTACAAGACAACTTCAATGCCTTAAAGGAATAGTTTGACATTTTGGGCTCATTGGTTTTTCTTGCAGAGAGAAGATCTATACCACTCTCATGTCTATCTGTTAAATCTGAAGCTACAGCCAGTACAGCTGGTTAGTTCAGCTTTGCACAAAGACAGGACACAGGGGGGAAACAGTGAGACTGGCTCTGTCCAAAGGTAACAAAATCTGTCTGCCAGCACCTCTAAAGCTCCCTGATTAGCACGTTGTATCTTGTTTGTTTAATCTGAACAAAACAGAAAAAAAAACGACAACTTTTACGTTTTTATGCGGGGTTACGTGCGGGATTGTTTCTTGGCCGGGAGCAGCAACTTCCTGGAGTCATCACCGCTTGTCAACCATCTAACAAAATGTCAAAGTTGTTTCTTTAAACAGCACTGGCCCCCACGGAGATGGCGTGCATTTTGCGCCTGGTATTAGGTTGTGATAGTGGAAACATGATGGCAGGAAACTAACCGAGAACGTTGTGGTTCATGATCGCCATCTTAACCTCTCCTGAGGCCACCGGGATGTTTTCAATCGCTTGGCTGAATAGACCTCTAGTCAGGTTGAAGCTGAGTGGAGCTCTGCTAAGGAATTAGGGCTGTCAACGAATATATACATTTGAATTGTAAAAGAAAACTTTCCAATATGAAAATTAATATTCCATTGTGCAAACAGCACTACGGAAGTCACACAACATCACTTTCATTAACTAAAAATGGAATGTAACCTTAGGTCAAGCTGAACGAGGAATAATTCAACAACAACCGTAATGATGGCAGAGAACTAATGATGGCGGCAGCGAGAGTGACACCGTGTCCTAACAGCAAGCGTTACGTTATGTCATTAAAACAAAGCAATCAGCTGTGAGCTCAGTACTTAACAAAACACACGTTTTATATTGTGATATTTACTAGAAATGACTTAGCCAACAGCCCCGCGACCCCTAACGGGATAAGCGGTTGCAGATGAGAGAGAGAGAGAGAGACTTAGCCAACAGCAAGTAGGAAAACTTTTAGGCTCTTATTTAGGTTTTTTGTAGTGAAATGAGGAGGTATCGTATAGATAACTCCTCGTTTCAACTTCATGAATCGGCCGCTCATCGTCCATTGCGGTGCTTTCAAAGCGAGCGACAGGAATAAACAGGAAAAACAGGAATAAATAGAAACAGGGTGTCCAACAAAAGTTCATCTCAATATGACCCGTACAGTTAGGACATTCCAATAGAAAACAATAAAATCAAACTGATTTTGACGCTGACGCTCGTCCGTCTCGCATTGATAAGACACAGCGTCATATAACATAACAAATAATGTGCAAAAAAATACATATTCAAATAGTTCGAACCTATATGTTTTTTTGGAAGTCGTTTTTGGCCGGTGCCTACAGACCGACCAGGAATTTTTTTGTTGTCTCCAAATTTTAAAGAGGTGCTTTTGTGTGATTCTTTGTGGAGAAACTCAGTTTTATAGGTCTGTCAATGAAATCAACTAATCAATTTGTCGACAAAATCGTATGAGTGTTAGTCGACTAAGAATTTCTTTGTTTGAGGACAGCCCTAGTTTTCATTGCCCTGGCAGGTAGGATAGAATAGAATAGAAAATGTAATAAATACTGTACTAATGAACTGAAGCTGATAGTTGGACCTTCACTTCAGCGTCTAAGAAAAGAAAAAAGTGAACAAATGTAGACAACAAAAGACACTAATACAAACACAGACAGATACACAGGTGTCCTTCTCTGAACTCACCAACCTCGGTTACTCAGGGCTGACCTGGTCAGTTCCCATGACAACAAATCCCAACCTGTTACATAGGGCCGGCAAGGTGTGGAGATGAATCTGAGGAGTCCAATGTGAAACATGTGGTTTTGCTATTCACTGGATCACTGGTTTAGGCCTTCTTCACAAAGCTTCATCAAAGATGGAATCAAGCAGTGGAGGAGCTGATACGAACACTAAGTTGCAATAGTGACACCGACATGCTCCGGTCAAGGCTGTTTTTGGCTGAAAAAACATTTTTACAAGGTGTCTCCAGACTCAATTCTTCTCATTATAACGATATATAAACTTTTAGTCAGAGAGCCAATGGAACAGTAGAGCAGATTTAGGTTCCTAAAAGAAAACGCCACTGTGACAAGCCTCTACTTAGAAATTTGTTTCCACTTCCATAATCCAATCAGAGCCCTGAGGACATTTCAACACAAGCTCTCCGTAAGTTCCAAATTAGCCAAGTTATTAATATGATAATAAACAGCACGACCTGTTTAAATTGAAGAGTAAAAGAAGTATAATATGAAATATGGTCAACCTGTCTGACCTGACACGTGATCAAAACATTTAATGAATAACACAATGACCACAAATTGCAAAACTCTATGCTACTAAAGTTAGACTAATTGACTATATAGCATCAGTTAGGCTAGCACGATCTGATGTTTCCAACTCGTTCTAAAACTACATGAAGACAACTAACTCTGAAAATCTCCATGTATAAATGAAACAATGTCATACTTTACAAAGATTTGTCAGTTTAATATTGCTAGACACCCTAAAATATAGGCAGTTGTGTGACTGTTGACTGCTTCACAAATGTTTCCAAGCAACATAACCAAGAATTTAGGAGAGACTTTACACACAAACGTAGCAAGAAAATCAACAAATAGCTGGTGCAACCCTGAGTGAACTTGTGACCTTCTGCTTCCAGGATAGCTTGAATAGCCACAGAGAGCAACCTGCCGCCTACTGTCTGTATTTCTGAAAAACAACGTCAAGAAAAAAAAAAAAAAAAGGCAGCACTCCAGAGGACAAAAACAGCAAAAGAATCACCCCACGTTATCATCTTTTGGGTCAATTCATTTGCAATCAATAGGCTGACAAATCTACTGATGCATTTCTGCATGAAGCCTTCATCGGAGCGTGTATGACAGTAGTAATGTAGGCTCTCTTTTTTTAAAAAAGGACAAATCATGTGATAACCAATCTACAGAAAACAGTTACACACACTGAAAATAATAAAACAAACAAAACCACCATGTAACTGCACAGCCTAATGCCATAACCAGCTCTCTGCTCTCTGCTCAGCCTCAAGTCAAGTCACAGGTTTCACAGCAGATGGCCAAAAGATGTTTCTCTGCAATATCACACCATATGAACTTAACTGGACGAAGATATGTGCTCTGCGATACTGGACTGGTTTAACTGAAACCGTGTGGAACTTGGAAATTGACAAAATGATGCCCACTCAAAGTCCACTTACCTGCTTGTTCTGGAGCTTTCAACTGTCTCATACAGTCCTCATCAGCAGAGTTTACTGCAGATATTTTCCTGATTCTGAGCACCTCTTATGTGACTTAAAAATCCACTAATTGGGCTTTTTTCACAGCAGACATTTTGACATGTCATAGCAGAAAAAGCACAGGTGTTACTCATGACATTAATGATGGCTCTGTTCTATTCAAGTGTCCCAGTAAGTCGTGACAGTGAGCCAGCATGCGCAGTACCTGAAACCTGAAACTGAAGCATCTAAATGGAATTCAGCCATCGATCATTACACTATTTACTCCAGCTTTTCTTGATGTGACAAGTCAAAATGTCCTCACTGAAAAAAAAGATCAGTCAATCCATAACAACTTGGCAGACACAATCTATTCATGATGACCATGTGATGCAGTCAAAAGCTCCGGAAAACAAGAGAGAAACTGGTCCTTGAGTTGAGATTGTTTTGTCAAGTGGGGGACTTTCTTCCAGGCTGTATTCACATACATGAGAGGTGCAGCAGATTACACATAAACATGTGTGTTGTTTCAACTCATTCATTGAGTTGAATAAACGATTATTACATAACAGGGGCTTTGTGATGTTTATGGAAGAGGAGTGTAGTTGATTGACTATTACTATACTCTGGCCGTTTTGTCTATTTTGATCATTTATGAATCGCTTCAGTCAAATTTCAAGTACAAATACTAGGGCTGTCAAAGTTAACGCAAATTCGTTTTAACGCCACTAATTTCTTTAACATTAACGCAAGGTTTTACCGGGCTTTGTTTTAAAGCTAGAGCGAATATACTGGTATCATATGAAACTAGAAAACCTAAAGAATCCATTGGTACCAACATGTAATACTAGCTAATGGGTTCTATGGGTAGCCACGAGTCTCCCCTTTACAGAGATGCCCACTTTATGATAATCACATGCAGTTTGGGACAAGTCATAGTCAAGTCAGCACACTGACACACTGACAGCTGTTGTTGCCTGTTGGGCTGCAGTTTGCCATGTTATGATTTGAGCATTTGTTTTATGCTAAATGCAGTACCTGTGAGGGTTTCTGGACAATACGTGCTCATTGTTTTGTGTTGTTAATTGATTTAAAGAAAATAAATATATACATACGTTTGCCTAAAGCAAACATATTTGCCCACACCCGTGTTGATAAAGAGTATTAAATACTTGACAAATCTCCCTTTAAGGTACATTTTGAGCAGATAAAAAATGTGATTAATGTGCGATTAATCGTGATTAATCATGGACAATCTTGCGAATAATCCCGATTTAATATTTGAATCGATCGACAGCCCTAACAAACACCAAATATTGCCTTATTCCAGCTTCTAAATTGTGACTATTTTCTGCTTTTCTCTGGTCGGACAAAACAAACAACTTGATAACATCGCCTGGCTTGAAGAAATTGTGATGGATGATTTCTCATTACTTTCTGACGTCTTATAGAATGATTAATCAAGATAATAATCAGCAGATGAATAGATAATGGCCTAACTTATAGCTCTTGAGCAGCTTTTAAACCACAAATACGAGTACAGACATTGTACTCACACTGATCTAAATTGCTCTCCAAAAATATTAAAATGTGGCCTTAACATGACAAGAAAAAGTTTTGTATAATACAGCATGAAAAATTCAAACAACAGAGGCGACTCTGTCTACACTGAACAACTTATTAGTTACATCACAAAGAAAGCGAGGAGGTAGTTCCAGTCCACTTGCTCCTACAGTATGTAGCCTCTACAGCCCTAAAGAGATGCTGTGTCATAAATGAGAGCGATGTCAGATTGGATTATGGTCTAGGTACAGAGCTTCTGTGTAAACGCCTGGTTAGGTTAAGCTTCATGATGAAGAAGAAACCCCCTCCTCCTCTTCTTCTTCTTCTTCTCTCATTTACCCTGAGTAAGCTGCACACTTTGTGCCCAGATCACAAGACAAGAGATGCTGTAGTGGTCCATAGACATCCTGGTGGGTGGGGGGGTGGGGGGAATAGTGACAGCAAATTCAGACAGCTGTTGTAGAAAGTGGATTTTAAGAGCTTTAAAAGCTCTGGAATAAAAAAAAAAAAAAAAAAACAAATTGCATGGCTGGATGTTCCCCTCAGCAGCAGTGTGTGTGCTTGAGATGGTTCATTTACAGTAGAGGAGCAGTGCAGGGAAGCTGAGTGGAGCCTCTAGTATGGCGGGTGTAAAGGATGCTGCTAGTTGGTGGAAATGTGCATGATAACAAAAGAGGGATAGGGGGCAGTGCATGCAAACCATGGTCACATAATATATCCCAAGCTGAAATAAAAAAGCACACAAGGCTGCAGGATAAATGCATGGAGGCTGGATGGAAACAAAGGAAAAGCGTGGATTGCGATGCTGACTGTGAAACAATGATGCATCCCAGAGAAAGCACACACACACACACACACACACAGAGAGAGAGAGAGAGAGCACCTTACCTTGATGATGTTGTCAAGCGACCACTTTTATCTGTGCATCTTCTTTACTGGATAGAGCACCACTGGTTTCATTCAGCCAAAGGAGGGGAAAAAGAAGTCATTTTGTTGCCAGAAATGTTTGTAAAAAAAAGAAAAAGCAGTAAAAAGCTAGAGGCTGAGCCCAGCGAGCTGAGCTGCTATAAGGAGAACTATATTCTTTATCCACAGACAAGGCTATTATGTCTGCTCTCCATCAGGAAGAAAGCCTCATGTTGTGTAGCATTACGTTAGCCAAAACGACTAACGATGTTCTACCGCAAACCGGTGAGTGGAGAGATGCTATCCTCGTGATTTTCCGTCATCCCGCCTGTGTTTTGGTGAGGCTGATAAGAAAGCAGAGAGAGAAAGGATGCTCTGAGGCTGAGCAGCGAGCAGGTCCCTTCAGCTCCTGCTGTCTACGGAAGCCCGGGCGGGCCACAAACGCTTTTCCCTTTTCTTTCAGCTTCATCTGATAGAAAGGAGGCTGGTAATTTCATAACCCACTTTTCAGGAACACACAGGAAGTAATCATATTATATTTTAGATAATAATAATAATAAGAAGAAGAAGAAGAAGAAGAAGAAGAAGAATATAAGAAGAAGAAGAAGAAGAATATAAGAATAAGAATAATAATAAGAAGAAGAAGAAGAATGAATGAATAATAATAATAATAAGAAGAAGAAGAATGATAATAATAATAATAATAAGAAGAAGAATTCGAAAAATAATAATAAGAAGAATGAGAAGAAATAATAATAATAAGAAGAAGAATATAAGAAGAAGAAGAATAAGAAGAAGAAGAAGAAGAAGAAGAAGAAGAAGAATGATAATAATAATAATAAGAAGAAGAAGAAGAAGAAGAAGAAGAGGAAGAAAAAAAATAAAAATAAATAATAACAATAATAATAATAATAAAATACACAATTCATAATAAAAATAAAAATAATACAGTTTATTTATTTTTTTTACTGTAATAATTTATTGGGAGTAACAACGGGTGTACAGAGACATACAGATAGAGCACAGATGTAAATGACTGTCCCTCCTTATTTTGGTATTTTTCCCCAAAAGCCCCCTCCCACCCAACGCTCACCCAGTGCCGATGCAAACAGGATAAAGAACAAAAACATAATACAATTTTATTTTTTTTAAAGAAAAAGAAAAAGAAAATAAGATAAAAAAAGAAAAAGAAAATAAATAAGAAAAAGTAAAGGAAACATTGACAGTAATGTTTATTATTGGATAAATCCCAAACTACAGATAAATTAGGCTGATAAACTTTACCATGTACAAAAAGTACAATTTAACTGTTGGAGAGAAATACATTTCATCCGCCATAAGTCTATTACTCTGCCCAAATACACGTAACACAAAACATAAGTGCATTTTTATTCGTATTGCACTTCATAACAGATGTTAAAAAGTGTTTCACAAGACAGTAAGAAAGCATGAAAAATGTCTAAATAAAACACCTTTTAGCACAATTTTTGTTTAAACTCAGACGGACTTCTTATAAGATTTTCATGTATTTTTCTTCTTTTAACCTTTGATATTTTAAAGTTTTTGTCTAACAGTTTGTATGGTTGCTCCCTTTTTTACCCAATTAGTCAACTAATTGATCATTATGGTCTTAATTAATTAACTCCACTTGTTTATTCTGGCATCACAATTATATTCACAAGTAAAGTTTGGTCTTTATTAAAAGTTGTCTAAATGATAATTAAGATTATGTTTAAATACTTTGCTTCAAAAGACATGTTAATACAAAATGTATCTACAACATAAACAGGTTAATTTTGCTTTATATGTTTGTTTGTTTTTGTACCTAAAACAGCTATATTTAAAAGGTTTTCTATGACATTTTGTACTTTCTCCTTTTTACTCAGTTAATTGACTAATATGTCAGAAAGTCTTGGTTCACTAAGACACTTCTGTTTATTATAGTCATGAGATTATAGATTATAAAAATTCCAGATCAAGCTAATTGTTTTTGCATGGTCTCTTTAAAATGGCAATAAACCATAAATCATTTGTTGTTAATGTACAACATCTGGCATCAAAACAACATTCACAAATACAGTTTAGTATTAGTTAAAAAAAAAAAAAAAAGGTTTAAATAATAGCAGGCATAACACCTGCTAACTCAATTTGATGTTTTTTATTTAAATGCAGATGGACTTCTTAAGCTTTGGTAACCAGAACAGTTTGTAGAGCTGCACCTTTTTACTCAATTAGTTAACAAGCTGGTTATATGGCGATCGAATAAATCATCTTTAATCTATTTGATTATTGAAATTATTTATTAGATTATATATACCTTAGATTAAGTTGATTGCTTATTCAATATGTTCTCTTTAATAAGCTTATTATTCATTTAGCATTAATATAAAATGGCTCTAAAACATCTGGCCTCACAATGATATTCACAAATATTGTCTTTATTATTACTGGATATTATGAGGTAGTATGAATCAACTGCAACTGGACAACAATATATTTGTGAAGCATAATGATCAGTTTTAGAGAATTTGAATAATTCTACACTGATGCTAATTTATTCAATTTCACACTACAGTATAATCATGTAGCAAATGAATATTATGTTGAATAATAACAGGACATGTGAGTCTAATTGTTTCCTCAGCTGAGTTTTCAGTGTGAACAGTCTATGGTACAGCACCAGCTTAATCGGTAGGACAGATGTTGTGGTTCTCTGCTCCATCTAGTGGAATTAAGTAAACACTGCAGGAAGAAAGACTAATGTCAGTGGCCTGGCTGTGTACGACAGCAGTACTCAGCACTGTTTATGACTGAACACTTGGTTATTGCTACAGGACTGTCAAAACCACAACACAAACACAGTTATGAATCAGAAACAAATCCAAAAGATCTTGATTGGACAATTTTATTTTCTCAAGGACATTTATGAAGCCAGAAGGAAGATCTGTTTTTGTTATCATCATACACAATGTCAAAAACAATGAGTTTATTTTCTGATCACCATCACATCAACATAATGCACACACGGTACCAACTACACTCACTGAAAGCCTGGGGTTTGGTTCAGAGCCTGGTTTACCAAAGGAATGCTGGAGTTACACCTCGGTTTCATTATAAAACCATCATAAGGGCAAAGACGTTGTTACTGCTTTTGACACCTTTGGGAGGCCAGGTCTGGATTTATTAAAGACAATCCAGTTTCCCCATGTTAAGATTCAAAGTTTACACTCATTCACTCCACAAGAGGGTTGGACAGGGATAAATTACTGGAAAGATTTTGAGACGATTCACACTTCGCCATGGTCTGTCATCTGAACAGGTGGAATGATGCATCAAGAACAAAAGGTGTTAACGAATGTGTTTCAACAAGCATTCTGCTCTCTGTGCCGACATCAACTCGATTCTTCTGTCAACCAAAGGTTCAGAAAAATAATCTATTTACCCAGATTTACGAGTCAGCATCAATAAGAAACAGCTGAAACGCTGCATAGCTACCAGTTGATAGAAAGTACATGCCAACTTGGATGATGTTGTTGTGATGTAGCAGGAGTCTAAGTTTTGCCATTCAAATTGCACTCTACCCACAAGAAAATACTACTTTAAGGAATGTTAGAACATAATTTGGGAACACAGACTTGAACAGCTAACATGTTAAGACGTACATTCAAAACAAGACGGTTCAATAAAAAATAGAAAGAAATGTGAAGATTTGTAGAATGGGATTTCTGTGTAAAATAAAGATATATATATTTTTAAAAATGTATCCATAAAGTTGTTTGATTATGTAATGGAGTCGTTTTTACCCAGAGTTCTGGGTGCCAAACCACCTGAGATCACATAAAATCAAAGACAGAGGACCAATCTGTTCAAAATAGTTTTCCCTAAAGACATCTAGGACTATGATGGCGACGCTACAGCAAATATTAACAGTTACTACTGAGTGTAAGGTAATACTAGTAACTGAGGTGCTCTCTAAAATAAATCCCTCTTTCCTGTCTAAGATAATATAAGGGTTGAATAGTGACTTGAGAAAGAGGATACCAATTTGAACTTTAACTTGGACGTCTGCAAAGAAAAGTATTTTGATTACCCACAATCTTTTGGCTTCTCTCTCTAGTCAACACTGAACACTTTCATGTCCAATTCATCCTTTTAAAAACTACGGAAGAGGGACCTGGTTAAAAGAAACAAAAATATAGGAGACTCTGGGGGTAAACAAGGAAGTTATGGCTGGCAGCTATGTTCAGGAGGCTCTCATGTACACATCTTAGTTCCATAACGTTTTGGGGGAACTAAGGAAATGAATGACAGGATGACATATTTAGAGCAGATCTGCTGCTGTGATCCCACTCCATTTGGCCTCCCAAAAGAGCATGTCCAACTCTCCTGTGACCTTCCTAATGATTCCAGATCAGTACTCCAATTCAAAACTTCATATACTCTCTGTCACTTCTACAGCTGGAGGCCACACAAATACTGTATTTGGGCCACTGCGTGGATTAAGGACCACTTGCTTATTATTAGCGAAGAACAGTTAGAAAAACAAAAAAAAAAACAGACAGACCAGGCTACAGTAATAAAAGACAAATGGTAAACACCCTCATGCTTCACAGGAAAAAAAGAAAAATCACGTGTCCAGCATACACACACACACGCACACAAATATTTTCAAATACTCTGGTGTCATTTTCAACTCATCATTCATCCAAGAGTGGTCAGAGAAGTCATGAAAACACCCCCAACTTCTATGAACCTATCCGTAAGTTTTGAGAACGATTCAATCCATGTGATGAAGCTGCTCAAGAATACAGATTGGCTGGTGTTAGGAAACTGATATTAAATCCTACAATTCGTGTACATTCTGTTCATCAGGCTGAACTGAAGGAGAGATACAGGGTTCGCTCAATTATATCAAGAAATGCAGAAGAAACACTGGCATCTGGGGGATTCTTTTCTCATTCAAAATTCATGTTTCTCTCAAGACAAGACAGTCGGGGTGTGCGCGTACCACTCTTGCATAAATGATGGTTAAAAACAATACCAGACAAATAGAGACATTTAAATAATTTACGATGTATTTACACAATAATCCATCTTATTTTTCCAGCAGTGTCTTTTTATCTTCTCAGCGTGTGAATGCATCTTCTAGTCACCCATCTTTACTTTCGATGTCTGAGGGGGAGAAAAAAAGAAAACTGGTTATTACAATTTCAAATATAAAAAACATCACATCTACACAATATAGATCCATCTGGACTTTTGTGGAAATAGTGACTACATTTCTCAGACGTCTGCAACATTCAACAACAAAAAGGCCATTGTTGCAGACAAACAGCTCTGGATAGTTTCCCTCCTCTAAGGGAAAAGAAGACAGCTTGTGAAGCAGCCTGTCTCATTCACCTGCAGAATGGCTACAATGACACCAAACAGGCCAATTGCACTGCCAAAGATTTCCACAATGAGGATCTTCACAAAGAGGTTGGCGTTCTGGGCGTCTGCCAGTGCTGCTCCGCTGCCCACGATGCCGACGCAGATGCCGCAGAAGAGGTTGGAAAAGCCCACGGTCAGACCGGCTCCGAACATGGAGTAACCTGGTGGGACGCAAATCAGATGAGTCACAGACCTCCGAGTGGAACTGGCAACGAAAATCTAATTCCCTGTCAGGTTTGAAAATCAGACAGACAGTAAGAGTTGCTGAAATTCAATTTCAAAGTCACTTTTAAAGCATCTTAAAATACCAATTTCTTTAATCTCTTTGAATTAAAGTATTGCAATCTTTTCATGCCTAGCATTTTATGAGTTAATTACATTTTATTTGGGGTCTAATGCAATTTTAATAGATCTGTCAAAAATCCATTTGATGTTGTAAATGTACTGAGCAATTCATATCTAATACTTATTTACAATGAATGCTGCAAGTACCTTAAAGGAACAGTGTGAGCGGGAACAGAATATAATATTCAGAACTATATTTTCATTAGTGTTAAAACCACCTGAAAATAAGTATCGTTGTGTTTTCGTTATCTTAGAATGAGCCCTTCATATCTACATGAGGAGTGGGTCCTCTTCACCGTAGTTCTCCGACACGCTTGTGAAACTGCGGTAACGTGAGCCACAAGAGTGCAAAACCGTGCTACCGCCAGCCACCATCTGACTTCCATTGCTGGCGAATGCCGTTTACACGGTTTTGCACTCGCCGGCTCACGTTACCGCAGTCTTGGAAAGGGAGGAGTGAGCGTAGGGGTACTCAAGTTGGTTGCAATCTGCAACCACACCACTAGATGCTGTCAAATCCTACACACTGTCCCTTTAAGATTTTCATTACTGCTTGCAACCATAAGTAATGCATAAAACTTGTATACCAGACCATGACAAGCATTCAATACCAGATTGTCACATCAGAACATATTATTTTTCCAGCTGGAAGAGCCATTGTCTGTATTAAACTGATGTGTGTTAAAAACGAGAAACAATCACCCTGAATACTGCAGTTTATGTGATATTCAGTGAATTCCAGGGGCTGTTAAATGTTAAAATTGTTTTTTTTATGTCTTCAGATGCTTTATGTCTGCTTTCTTACCAGCTTGGTAGTTCCTTGCCCCGATGGTGTCCGCGGTTTTCACACCGAAGTCCTGGAAGATGAGAGTTTATTTTTAGAGCACCTCCCCAAAAAAAACCATTCTTGCTCTGTTGTTGAAATCATATTAAACTTCTTTCTGTCCCATATCTATTCTATAATGCTTTCATTTATGGCTGTGCTGTTTCCCCCTTTAACGACAAAATGGATAACTTGCTTACCTCCACCATGTTGCTGATCACAATGGCCATGATGATCCCGTAGATGGCTACAGCTTCACAGAAGATGATGCTGGAGGGAGACATAAACAGAAACACAGTAAGAGAAGTGATTGGGTTTTAAATTGGCAGCTTGTTCTCCCAAGTCACTACAAAGTGTAATTCACTCGAAGCTGGACTCTCGTTGTTATAAAAATTTAAAGAAGGTATATTTATTTGGCATGCACTGAACACATTTAAGACCCAGACACTTTGTTTAAGCTGAACAGCCAGACTAGAGCCGGCAGACGCTCACCGACGGCCCCCAAACCAGCCAACAGCTGACCGTCGGCTTAGTGTGTCAGGTCTTCAATATGTAGATACCCAACACTTGCATAAAGCTGCAGTATTTGCAGACAGGATTTACTTTTTAATATGAGTTTAAGTTATCTTGGCAACATATCTTAAAATATTAGGGTATTTCATATGCTATTAATTCATTAATTTATTTAGCATATTTCATTTAATCTCCCAGATAACTACACGTGACACCAGCAAAAAGCCGGCATATTCCAGCTAACGTTACTCCCTGTTTAGAGATCACTTTCTGATATTAAATGGCTCTTTATCTCTCCATGAGCAATGAAATTACAAAAAATTTTGCCTAGTATTTTTGAAGTCTACAGGAGATTAGAAATGAACACACAAATCTGACTTTTTTAACTACCTTTTACATTTAGCAGCATCATTCAAGTACATTCAACTAGATAATACTACACAGCTGAGCCTACCAGGAAGGAAGGATGGGTGGTTAAAGTTACAGTACTCATAATCCAAAAAGGAAAATTGCAGCTACTTCACATAAATCACAAAAAAAAAGAAAGGAGAAGATAAAATATGAAAATATAATAAAATAGAGGCGAATTGGACAGAATGTAACTTTGCGTTCTTGAATGATCCTACCTGACCAAATTCTTGGTTTTGATTCGTGGAGCCTTGACACCACCACCAATGATGCTTGAGCCAGTGATGTAGATCCCCCTGGAAAACACAAAACAACAATCAGCACAATGTCTATAACATGGCAGAAAACTACCAGGTGGTGAGAAAGGATTAAGAAGACGCAGTACCCCCTCCCCAAAAAAACTACTTGGTTTGTACACAACCAAACACACACAGTAAAAGCCCCTCTTTCCAATCTGATCACCCAAAATGTGTACTATCATAATGACAACTAAAGTAAAATCTACTAAATGGATGCAACTAAATGAGAATAAATATCCAACAGGATGCAAAATAAGCAGGCAGCTCACAGTAACATAAAGCCAAAAATTGATTTTCAGGATACTGAATGGATGGAGAACCTATGAGACACATGAGGTACCTCTAACTCATTTTAAATGATGTAAATACTACATGAAGAAGTCATATGCATAATGTCCATCTAATGATGGAAGATATCAGTGATTTAACATGTAGATTAGAGACACAACGTTAGTGTAATGTGTAAATGTAATCCGCCCGGAGGTGGGGCCAAGTCATTGTTGACCAAGTCATTGTTGACCAAGTCATTGTTGACCACGTCATTGTTTTGCAAGTATCAAGTTTTTGCACTCAAGTCCCAAGTCCTAAACTTTGACTTTTGAGTCCTAAACAAGTCACGATGCGCTCTTCACCAAATGTAATATCATTTTAACAACAGAGTAATAATAAGTTAAATTTACAAAAATCATGAATACCTTTTAAAATGAGTATTTATTTGTTAAAACAAGATTGATAAAACAAGTACAACTGAACTTCTAAAAAAAAAAAAGAAATTAGATTTGATGTTAAGAATTAGATGTTGACTTGCTGGGAATGAATATTGTTTACGTTGGTTGAATCAGGAAATGTGAGGAAATTAATTGATTTGTGGCACACTTTTTAAGTAACATTCTTTTTAATCTTTGCTTGGCGGAAGGTATCAGGTATTTTTGAGTCAAAAGGTTCAAGTCCAAAAGAAGTCATGAGTCATTGGTGTTAAAGTCCAAGTCGAGCTGCAGGTCTTTCTTGATTTTGTCAAGTCAAGTCTAAAGTCATCAAATTTGTGACTCGAGTCCACACCTCTGAATCCAGCTACATCACTTTTAATGACTATATAGATACAACATGTCTGGGCCCCAACACACCAAGCCAACAGCGGTTGACTGGTTGACTGTAGTTTTAGCTGTTTGTCCCACACCAGTGGCTTTAATTTGCCTGAACATCTGCAGCTGTTCAGCCAATTCAGCTTGTTGAATCAGCATCAAAGGAAGTCAGTTAGTGAGAGAGAGCTTTCTGACTGACTGTTCACACTGGTGAATCAATGATTTCACCCATTTAATGGTAGCTTCTCTATACTTTTCATCTCAGACACGAGGCTTTGCATCAGTCAAGCAACTTAGTTTGTCAGAGCCCCTCTGAAGCCAAATGTAAAAATAAAGCTCATCAAACATGTTGTTATTATAACTGACAGAATAGCTTATGATTCACCAATCCATTTCAGACACTACATAAAGGAACAAAAAGATCCAAAAGATACTCAAGCGCGTTCCTATGTCGCTTATTCCAAGATTTTCCAGTTCCACATTTACACATGATGTACATTCCTGAGTGATTTAAGAAAGAGGAAATCATTTTGGCCATTCTAGGCCTTCAAGTACCATCACTGCTGTCTTACACATCCAACATACCACCTTAAACAGTGTTCCTTGTTAGGTACTCACCAGGCTGCTCCCACCACAGACAGAGAGATGGCCAAGCCAATGCCCAGATTGGCCCACATGAAAGGAGAAGTCTCTGTCAGGAACCTGCAAGCAAAGAAGTACAGCTGATGAAGACTATACTTAATAAGGAAATGTAATGTGTTAAAGTGGTAAAGAAGTTTGTTTTCTTCACTGGCTCATGCACCTGAAGATTCATTTAAATATGTAATAACTTAATAACTTAACAATAATGCCTATTAGCCTAATTAGCCTATTCAGTAGACCACTGACATGCTTCCTGTAATGGAAACCAGGGCCACATCGAAGATACAGTATATCATGACAACTACATCAAAACAGGAGAACTGGTTTTAAACATACAGTAGGTACTGACCAATTAGAATTAACGACAATCTGCTTCTTTTAAAGCCCAAAATGTATTTGGCAATGCAGATATAGTTAAAAAGCAACCTTCTATTCTACTGTTTACTGCAAAACAACGATTATCCCTCCTTAAAATGGGCTAACCATAGTTTTAAGTAAGCAAAAGAAGGTTTGAATGAGTCTCTGAAGGCAAAATTGCTTTATCGTCTTTTAATCTTCCATATAATAATAATAAACAACTGAGTTTAGAGCAGTC
The DNA here is from genome assembly GCA_916701655.1 of Sebastiscus albofasciatus. Taxonomy (NCBI): domain Eukaryota; kingdom Metazoa; phylum Chordata; class Actinopteri; order Perciformes; family Sebastidae; genus Sebastiscus; species Sebastiscus albofasciatus. The sequence continues at coordinate 67,637 of CAKAOI010048123.1, forward strand.
ATGTGAAGACAGGTTAGTGCCACCCTATAAAGAGAAGGGCAGGCCCTGACTCTGTCACAGCAATATCAAAAGCAGAACTTTTACTTTACTACAAAAGCACTGTGCTAGATTGAACAGCCTGAAATTGGTATTTGTTGTAAAGCACTATAGCAATATTCTCACAATTGTGCAATCTGGGAAAGGGCAATGGAGTTGTGTTACTGTAAACCGTCTGTTTCAACATCTAAAAAAAAAGTTTGTTTCTGTCCATTCAACAGTCCAAAACACAAAAGACATTTCATCTACTATCATACGTGACAAAAAAAGCAGCAAATCCTCAAATTTGAGAAGTTGAAAACAACACGTTTGGCATTTTTGCTTGAAAAAAGGACTGAAACAAACCAATTAACAAAATAGCTGTCAGTTTAACTGTTGCAGCTCTACTTCACATCAAGTAAGAATATCAACAGAAGTTCTTGTCCACTTGTCATCCGTCTCATTCTGACAGGTGGCAGAGGGAAAACAAAGAGCTTGGGTAATCAGTGTGTTTGAGTCCACAATTAAATATGGTTTTGTCCTAAAGTTACCCCAATCCAGTTTATTGTTAATCTGCAAACAGTAGCTTTATTCCAACATTGCTTACCATGCCACATCAAAGCGGAATCCAAGGTCAAATATGGTATAGCAGATACCTGTGGAAACAAACAAATATTACATCAGATTTGAAAGAGGATAAAATGTCAGTCAGATGCATATTATGCACATAGCTATACTACCTATTTTAAATCTCTTTTAAAAACCCATTTTTATAAAAAGTCTGTAAGGCAACAGCTTGGTGCACCTTTTCCCCAAACCTTATATTGTCCTCTTTTGGCTCATGTGTAGTAACTTATTGTTTTGATCCCACTGGTTACGGTTTTTAGTTTTCTCATTATTTGGTCTTTGTGTTTTGCTCTTTTATTGTTGTTTTTATTGTGTCTGTATTTCATTGCATCTGTGCAAGCACTTAGAAAGGTGCTATACAAATACAAATAAAGATTATTATTATTATCATTACTTACAAGTAAGCTCAGTGGATGTGTGTGATACAGAGAGTGCCCTTTAAGTTAGACATTTACAGTATGTTACTGCATTAATAAACTGTTTCCCTGAACTATGCATTAAACAGAGTCACATCTGTATGCTAAAAGCCATGGAAAGAAGTTGTAACTTCAGTGTGATGCTCACTCTCACGTGAAAACTGCTGCAGTTCCTGTTTAGGGACCGTCTCAAATCCAGTCAGCTGTGTGTGTATACGAATATAAAGCTAACCAGCTAGCTTAGCCAAGTTAAACTACTTAGAAATAACAACAACCCGGGTCCCATCACATAGAGTCTGAAACTACTAGTTAATATTAGTCGTAAACACTGTTATCCAACGTCTGAACGTATGACATGTTTTACTGCAAGCTGTTAGAGCTGTGAGCTAACCTGACATTAGCTTAGCGTTAAGTAGCATAGCAACTGCTACCTTGGATACAGGATATCAGCTCGCTTTATGTTAAATATCAGCTTTATATAATGTTTTAACATGAAGAAAGAACGACTGACTACTCTGTCATTGTTGCATAATTGTAGGAAATATAATATTTCATTGATTCATTGACTAATTCTCAGCTAATATGTAATCTTACCGACGATGAGTATGGTGCTCCAGAAGGCCAAAGTGACCCCGGTGTAGAGGATAGCGTGTCCGTTCATCATCCACTCTAGCAGCATCTATCCGGCGGTGAAACCTGCTGGATCAGCGAGATATACTCGGCTCTAATCTAAAGATTTGACGCCAGTAACGCTCAGAAAACGAAATACTGTTAAAGAAGCGCTATGAGTCCGATGGAGGAGGCAGAGAGCATCAGAAAGGAGAAGCAGGCTGATGTCAGCTGATCCAGCTTGACTAGCATGTGACCGCAGACTGGAGGGCTGCGTCCCGTTTTATTTTTTTGTCACCTTGCTGAAGTGACTCCGCAGCGACAGCGTTAATGTAAATGTTTATTTATTATTTGTCTAAATTTTTAATTTTTATTCACAATGCATTTATTTTATTTTATTATATTATTTATACAGGTTAAAAAAGGTTTTGCAGCCAAATCCCTAGAGACACGAGTGTTATAACCGAATGCGTCCCAGCGAGAGCTGCCTGCAGTACGTGTAGTGGACCGGTAGATGTCACTCTTGTATTCGTGTATGAGTTACGACCTATACATACCTATATATA
>CAKAOI010048124.1:0-15194 GCA_916701655.1 Sebastiscus albofasciatus
CACACACACACACACACACCTCACACACACACAGAGAGAGAGAGCTGTGTAATAGCTGTCCCGCTTGCGGCCATACCATGCACTGCAGGGTGCATACTGAAAAGCAGTGCAGTGCTGCAGTGAAGCATGGACTCTCTACACCTCCCCTGTGGTGTGTATGTGTGTATGTGTGTATGTGTGTATGTGTGTATGTGTGCATGTGTGCATGTGTGCATGTGTGCATGTGTGCATGTGTGCATGTGTGAGTGTGAGCGAGAGAGAGTGAGCTAGAGAAAGAGAGAGAGAGGGAGAGCACAATGAGCACATATGGAAAGAGAGAGCGAGCATAAAAGAAGGTGAAATGATTGATAGTGGTGCTACTGGCTCCTACACAGTCCAGGTTAAAAGCCAGTAGTCTGTTGGTACAAAGACGAGGACGAGACGGCATCAGAAGTCGTCATCCAGACAGACGACAGAGGCTCCTGTTCACGCTGCACGCCTCCTAAACCAAACACAGCCTTTTCATTCCACCTGTTCAACAGATTAGGCAGTGCTTCGGTGTGCCATAATGATAGGGTACCCAAAGTAAACCATTATTCAAAAGCCTTTTCCATCATATTTTATTCACATATTCAAATATAGCACCATTATGCAAAAAGTGTTGCCTATTAGGAGTGTCATATATCACATTCTATTACGAGCCATTATGCAGAAGACGTCAGCTGTTTTTGAAATAGTGGTATTCCATGTGCCGCTGTTGATTTGAGGGTGACCTTTTGAACCCAGCTACTGTCAAATTGATCATCTTTAACCTTTTCATGTGCCCCACACACACTCCCCAGTAGACCTGAGCCAGACATCATACTGTAACTCACATAATGGTGTATTCATGACCTTATGCAAACCTTGAAATTAAAGAATAAAAACGAGCAAAAATACCTTTGGATTTGTGATTCCAGCCCACCACCCCTCTTAGTTACTGTTGCTACGCCTGTCAAGCTTTCCATTCTTGCACTGCTCATATGCAGTTTACAATGACGGTTTAGGGGTGGCAGATCTACCACTCGAGATTCTTGAAATAGTGGTTACTTGATTCCAGACAGAGGTAGACAAAAGCAGGCTCCTCATTATATCAATCTGCTATACATTCTATTGTGCTGAAACACCTTTATCCATGAGGAAAATATAATAACTGTAAACATAACAGTGTCTCACGTAACAACCCCGGTCTCACACAGACATTCCATGTGTCATTTGTAAACCGCTTTTTGCGTTTCATCTTTATGGCACGCAAACGTGCCACAAGACAACAAAACATTAGCGTCTTGAGATAACTTCTGTTGTGATTTGACGCTATACAAAAAGAAATTGAATTGAATTGAATTGAATTGAAACGTGCGCAGTTAGGTTTAGGCAAGAAAATCACTTAGTTAGGGTAAAGGAAAACTTCATGGTTGGGCTTAAAATAAGAAAGTAAACAAAGTAAAACATACGGAAATAATGTAACACAACTACAGAAAACACGTCACAATGATCGTCACGTGACGATTGTCACTAACGTAACTTAAAAAACAAAACACTGGTCAGCAACGGTCTCAAACCCGGGTCTCCTGGTTAAACGTGTGGTGTTTGTTGGACCCATCCATGATGGGTGGACCCACCCATCCACCCATCATGAGTGGTCTGTCTTGCTTTTTATACTTCGTCACTAACTCTTACCGTAGCATTTATACGTGGATGTGTTTATATTGCAGTCAGTACAGGATACATGGTGTACAAATGGCACGCAGAAATCAAGAAAGTCTTACTTTTTGCATGCTAAACGCCTTGCGCATTATCGTGGCATTTATACCAAACCCCCAGGAAGAGCACTGGGCTGTGAAGCAAATTTGCGTAGTGTCCAAACAGTCACTAAAACTTCCGTGTCCGTCACATGATGCCATTGGGCCCAAAAATACGTTTTCCCATTGACTTACAAGAGATGATTGGACAATAGCTGTTTGGTTTAGCGAATTGTCAATTCAAACTTTTTTATGACTAGACTAGAGGCCTTTACACTCTGGGGGAAATTTATTTGTTTGCGAATTTGCGCATCAATATATTTTTCTGAACTATTGTTTTTGTCATGAATACTTTTACACAGAATGTGAATATTACATGGTGAAAAAGTGACGTCATTATTTTTTCGGAACAAGGTCAATTTCTCAGAGCTTTTGCACTGCCAATAAAGACATCAACCATTCACATTGTGCATACACGCTATTGTACAACAACACTGAGGTTTCATACTCTGAACCAAGACGGCGACCTTATTACTCCTTTCAATCCTGACAAAGGCAGCGCAGACCAGATCCACTCCTTCAGTTCTTACCTTTCACAATAAAAGCCCTACGTCCTAAGCCTGACGTCCTCCAAACTGTCCGACGGTCGACCGTTAGCTTGGTGTGTCAGGGCCTTAACTGTTTACCGGAGAGACCTCAAATTCACTTTTAGCATTTTGCTAAAAGGAAACTCAATTAAATAGTTCACATTAGTTTAGGCTATAGAACACTTTTGCTCAGACAGACTCTGGGTCAATAGGATCCCAGTGGTAGGTCCTTTGCCTGCGCAAATCTATTCAAACTTTTTATTGAACAAGTGTTGGAACTGTCGTAAATTCACATTGCTGCCGGTATGAATAGTTTTGACGCAAAATATTTGCAGCTGAGTATTTCGCATTTTCGTCACACGCCCGGTGTGTAAAGAAGGCCTCAAGATGAATCGCATTGAGATTAGGGTTGTCAATCGATTAAAATAGTTAATCACAATTAATCACAAATAAATTGCAAATTTTTTTATCTGTTCAAAATGTACCTCAAAGGGAGATTTGTCAAGTATTTAATCCTCTTATCAACATGGGAGTGGACAAATATGCTGCTTTTTGCAAATGTATGTAAATATTTATTATTGTAAATCAATGAACAACACAAAACAATGACAGATATTGTCCAGAAACCCTCACAGGTACTGCATTTAGCATAAAACAATATGCTGACTTGACTATGACTTGCCCCAAACGTCATGTGATTATCATAAAGTGGGCATGTCTGTAAAGGGGAGACTCGTGGGTACCCAGAGAACCCATTTACATTCACACATCTGGAGATCAGAGGTCAAGGGACCCCTTTAAAAATGGCCATGCCAGTTTTTCCTCACCAAAATTATGTATAAGTTTGGAGCAATATTTAGCCTCCTTTGCAAGCTAGTATGACATGGTTGGTACCGATGGATTCTTCAGGTTTACTAGTTTCATATGATACCAGTATCTTCACTCTAGCTTTAAAACTGAGCCGCTACAACCTAAAAATTGCAAGTCGCGTTAAAGGGGCTCTATATAAGAATCAGAAATGTCTTGTTAGCAGCGACACCTGTGGCCGTTAAGTCAATGAAAATCCGTGTCCTGTTGCTCACGCTTGAGCTCGCTCTACATAGACATGAACAAGCATCGCTCAACACAGTGAGGAGACACACGTCAGCTAAAAGCACAATGTCACTCTAGATTTCAGCTGCTTGGCAGTAATGACCAGACCCAGTTCTCTCCATGAATCAATGCTGATCCTAGTGTTGGCTTTTCCTGCCTCAGCCTCCCGACCGCGGCCGGAGAGAACGGGTGAGACACCGGAGTTTTGGTCGGAGACGATAACGTTTCTCTCTGAGGAGCCCCATCACTTCACAAGACACGGGAAACCTCTGTTGGTCTGGAGGAGCTGCAGCAGTTATTTCTGCACAAACGTCCACTGAACATTCACTAGATATTCTCAGAGCTAAACTAACTCTTCTGCAGTGTGGAGTGAGCAGCATGCACGTGAGAGGTGGAGCGAGAGAGAGAACGAGCGCGGTGTGTGAGTGAAGGCAGGCAGAGGAGCAGAGGAGGAGAGACTCCGGCCCTGGAGACCAAAGCTACGTCTCCCCTGTGTCTTCTGGCCGTGGTCATTGGGCCAAAGCAGGAAGAGTTGACACTGTTAAACAGACGGGCTAGATAGAACTTTGCGGTGTTGGTGCTTCCGTGTAGTTTGTGTTGGAGTCTTGTCTGAACAGCGTAGCCACACGCGAGCGCGCATGGGACACCGACCACGAATGATTTATACGTGTAAGATTTTACAAACAAGTACCTTTAATGCATTAAAGAAATGAGTGGCGTTAAAACAAATTTGCGTTAACATGTTATCATCATAGGGTTATTGTGGCCCGGGAAAGGGATTATTATCACGTTAACTTTGACAGCCCAAATTGAGAGATATGAATGACTTGTGACGGTATGATTGCTACAGCATTATTGACAAGTACTGAATTCAGACATCTTTAATTACAGTGGATTGAAGTGTAGGGGATGTAACATTCTTTTTTGGAAGTTTAAACTTAGTCAGTTGTGATTTTAGTTTTTCCCTCATCAACTTTTGTGAGCGCTTCTTGCTAAGCATGTCGATCCCCCCCAATCATTGAGGCTGCTTGATGTAATGATCCCTTACCTTTGTGCATGAAGACTCTCCTCTTCCCTCCCTCCTCCTCTCCCTCCCTCTACCTGCCTCTCTTTCTCCCATCTTTCTTTCTCTGCCAGCTCCATCTCAAAGCCAGGCTTTAATTTTGATCAGCGATGAAATGATTGCTCTCCTCTTTCGATTTTTCTTTTCTCCCCCTCCCTCCCCACAGCAGTTGTCATAGAAACAGAAGTGTGTGTGTGTGTGTGTGTGTGTGTGTGTGTGTGTGTGTGTGTGTGTGTGTGTGTGTGTGTGTGACTGTGAGCGTCTGTGTTCCAGTCGATCCCCTCAGCAGAGAGATTTATCACCCAGGCTAAGCCAGGAGGGTGTGTGTGAATGATTGTGTATGTGTGAGTGTGTGATGGCCAAATGTGTGCTTGTCTGTCTACCTTTTGTAGCTTCCCTCTTACACACCTAAATCTTCCTCTGTATTTACACACATAACAGTATTTTAGGCAGTGTGTTTTCCCAGTTTTATGTTTTTATCTGTGTGCGCCTAACCGTGTGTGTAATAGGTCCCCTGTCCCCTCATCAACCCCCCATCACACACACTCACACACTCTCAGCCTAGCTGGCTGGATGACTTGAGATTGAGTGTGTTTGGTGGCTTAGGTCCGGCCACAACTCTAATCCTCCGCACTCATACAAACACAAACACACATACAAAAAGTCCCAGGTCCCTCCACGATTAGCCAGGGCAGGGGGAGTGTATGCGTGAGAGTGTGTGAGTGTGTGTGTGTGTGTGTGTGTGTCCGTGTGTGTGCATGGAGGGGATTGCTCAGAGACACCAGAGAGGGAACGAGCGAAACTAACCCAATTTCCTGCTCCATTTCCTTTTCACGCGGCGGGCGCGTCCCATTCCACGGCGGGCCGGGTTGAACACCAGCCACCCTACAGCCCGGGGTCACGCCTTTTACCTCAGAGTCACACGGAGCAGAGGGAGGGAGCGCTGTAAATAAATCATGTGCTCCAGCTCAAAATTACACATGAAACTGCTATTTTGAGTGAGTTCACCAAAAGTTCCAAATGGACTCAGATTCATTCTTATAGGTAACCTGTAAATTTAACCAACACATAGGTATTACTTAAAGCAGTAGCTCACAACCTTTTTGGCTGGATCGCAGAGGGCCAGCCGTACAAGCGCTAAAGTCTGTCACTGAGCGATTGACTGACTGAGTGATGAAGTTACAGGATTGGTCGGCCGACTGTTGGAGTCTCCTCATTGGTCGTTGCTCTTTCAAAATGAAAAGGCGGAGAACAGTTCTGTGTTTAGGTTTTCTGTGTGTGTCAGTGGTTCAATGTATCATTACATAGTGCTGTTCTTGTACATATGTTCGTTTAAGTTACGTCATGTTGTGCTTCGTATTGTGTTATCGTGCATTCACACCAAGTATGAAGCAAATTTGCGCCTCGCTTTTCTCCAGAAATAACCACTGTTGCTGCTTTGTACATGTTGGTGAAGTCCCAGATATGTCAGAAAACCAAATGCCATTGTGTCTGGGTTCATGACATCACCCGGCGGCGAGTTGTATTTACATACTGTATCTGTGTCTAGCAAGCCACACTTTGCTACTGCGGTATGAACCCAAAATAAAGAGACTGTCCTGTGATTTAATTACAATAAACGTATCAAAATTATGCCGAAATAACGACATTATGATGTTGATTTATAAAAAGACCGAATTAATGCTTTGTCAGGTCTGTCTGCAACACGACAAGCAAACAACTTTTAAAATGCTTGTTTTCTGAATGGAGTTCGGATCGATCAATGCCTGGCTATGCTAACATTGTAGCTACTCCATCAACACTCAACATAACGTCATCTAGGCATAAATACGGCAGAGACGTTGTTGTAAACGGATCAATAGTGATGCCGAAATAACTACATAATGATGCTGCTTAGTAAAAAGTCTGAATGCATGCTTTGTTGGGTCTGTTACCATGACGACAAGCAAACAACTTTTAAAATGCTTGTTTTCTGAATGGAGTTCGGATCGATCAGTGCCAGGTTATGCTAACATGAAATGAAATACTTTTAACCTTGCGTACTGTATGTCAAGCTAATACCTTTTCACCTTATATAAAATGTATAATATACTGACTAGTAAATGTTATAATTTACTATTACTATTATTGCTTCATTATAAGTTGTCTTTCAATCAAACATTAAGATATAAGTGGAAAAAACTGTTCACAAAACATGATAGACATGACCACTGACTATTTGTGTAACAATTTAGCCACAAATTCACACACTGACCAGATACGGTCCAGACATATACTCGGTTTTGACCGAGTCTTGTTCCTAAGGCGACCCCTTATCTATCATTGAGTAAACTGACCACCCCTGACTATAATGACATATTTGATGGATATTTCATATTATCTTCAATGTATAACAATAACTGAACAGAACAACTGATGAACTGTACAATTAACCCAAATAGTGAACACAACAACTGCAGGCAGTTTGTGTAAAACGAGCGATTTGGATGAATTATGAGCAGATTATTTCCTGTGAATATTGCATCAGAGATGAGTTTTCCTCTTATTTTTAGGTATACTTTAATACTCTATATTATTATTTTTTTTAATCTTTAACAATCAATTAATAGGCTCTTTTTTGACGAACAATTGTTTTCTTCTCCTTGACGTGTGGCCATTGTTCTATCAGCTCTTTGGTTGTTTTAACTGCGTGCTGTTTTGATGCTGTTTAACAGAGAGGGAAGGCTCTGTGAATATCACTTGTGCTCAGGTCTTCACCGAGCCCTTATCCTGTGAGATTTGTTTTAAATTCATACTTCAAATAATAATCCAAACTTTACAAATACAATTTTAAAATAAATTTCATTTAGTTTTCTTCACATAAATGATTGAAATGCTGAGATAAAGGCCAAGTGTATAGTTTTTTAAAAAACATTGTCTTACACTCCTTAAACTCAAGAAGGCTTCGCTACCCCCCCGTGAAGCTTTGGCGACCCATAGTGTGGGTCAGGATCCCCAGGTTGGGAACCAGTGGTGTAAAGCATGTGTTGATGCTTAGGAAGATACAACTGAATATAAATTGTCAATATAAATTGTCCTCTGAATATATCTTGTTGGTGTTGTTGAACTACAGAAGCACACTGATTGTAAAGCGACGTTTAAGAGTGGAATTAATTAAGTCATTAACATTGATTATCAACAGCTGATATAATACGCCCCAGTGAGCTTTGTCATTTTAGCTGGCTAAGAAGATCATCAGCGGTGTCTGAAAATGAGCTCACTAGAATTACCTGAATGATTTGCATGTTGCTGATTTTAAGAATAACAGTGAGGAGAAATAAAAGCTTTGTTAGCTCGTGTTTTATTATTATGGAGATCCAAATCAGAACCAGGCAAGATTGTTATGCCTCCGTGCAGGTGACAGCCGAGGCTGTAGGTATTATGTTTTTGGGTTGTCTGTCAGTCTGTCTGTCCGTCACATTCTCATGAACGCGATATCTCAGGAACGCCTGGCGGGAATTTCTCCAAATTTTGCACAAATATCCACTTGGACTCAAGAATGAACTGACTGTGACCTCTCAAAACACGGTTTTGGCCATAACTCAAGAATTCATACGCTAACTAGAAGTGCACTCGGAGAGCGCAGACCTCCGCCCGGGCAGGTTTCATGTACGCTGCTGCCCCCCCTCGCCGTTCAGCTTGCACCACCATCCACATGTTTTTGTTTATGTTGAGATGATCTGTACGTCGCAAAAGTTATTTTTATATTTTATTTATATAAAATATAAAATCAATATAAAATATGTTATATTTTTATTATATTTATATTTTATATTTTTATAAATATCATGACAGTAGTGCATGAGACAGGTAACCTGAAAAGTATCATGTGCCTCTGTGTCCTCCGGTGTCCTCTGGTGCTCCTAGCGGCATCTGCAAGATTTTACAGACCGGAGAAAACAAGCAGTAAGAGTTGATCTGAGGTCTGCTGTCCATCTGCCATCTATGAGAGCCGACTGTTAATCACTCTGAACTCTGATCCAACGATCAAACTAAGCAGCGCTGATTAAATATGAATCAATATTCTGTAACGTTAATGTCTATTTCTCTCCTCAGATGTTCTCAGAATCATCTTGTAGTGCACAGTTTAGCTGTAAAATGAGAACGTTTGTGACGCCGCCGCCATTGTGAAATCTGGTGAAGGAACGCCAAGTTCCAGTCACATGATCGGAGCACAGCCAATAGGAACGCTCTCTCTCTGAAATGACCTGCTATTGGTTAAAGTCTCCTGTCACAGGCTAGATGTTTTAAAGCCTGAAAACAGAGCCATGAGGAGGTGCAGAAGTCTAGTTATCTCTTAGAACACTTGAATTACAGTAGGCTGAAAGTAATATAAAATATTTGAATCGATTGACAGCCTTATATTATATATAACCTTAATAGAAAACAGTAAAGACATCAATTAATCAATGAGTTTGAAACACTAATGCCATATTGAAATCACAGAACTTAGCAAATTGTAATATTCCTGGGCTAAAACACCGCCCTTAAAAACGTGATTTCAGGTCTTTATGCTGGCTTTTTCCAACACTACAGAATGCACTACTGACGACTGACTGCAGCCGGCACAACGGCACCGTCGGAGGTGCGTCAGGCAGAAATGCCCAGCAGGTGAACCTACCTGTGCTTTACACAACTGGGATACAGCTCATGTTTGCGAAAGCTAGACATATCCAGATAACATATTGAACAAACCAGGAATCAAAGTGCATATACTGTACATGCTAATAAGTGCTAACCACATACCATATAGTTATTTAGAACATGTTCAGTCTATGCTCCATGAAAAGTGTTTCGGTGGGAGCTAGTGGAAGTTATTTGACATTGTCTGTCGAGCTCCATATGCTGACACCAACGGCACGGTCCAGTGGCAGTGACAGCACGTACACACACACACACACACACACACGCACACAGCCACACACAGTCCCCGAGTTGTCTTGACCTAATTGAAGCCCAGCGGTCTGCCCGAGGTCATTCTCTTATACCTCCTTTATTTTAATGAGATTTTTAATTAGCATGTTAATTGCCTAACGTGATCAGCAGGGTGACTAGCTAGCTGGCTAGCTGCTGTTGGCATCCAGCTGGGCCATAACACTGAGGCTTTCCACTCTGCTGAACAAAACCGTGCCAAGCTGAGCTTTGCTAGGCTAGCCTGGAGAGGAAATGGTGTTGAAGAAAAACAAGTACTGCTTTTCTACAGTCTCATGTTGCATTTATGGTGGAGGCAGAGCTCTAGATCTAATTAATTACCAGTTTATTCAAATGGGCTTCCATTCTCTGACACCCAGTTGATTTACTGCTTCTTTCTTTTATTTAGAAAACAGTATCAGGAGGCTACAAAGACAGCTTCCATATATTAGCAACACAGCCATTAATATGTACCTGTACACCTAGTAACATTATTACACTCACACACATATAGAAGAGCTGCTTATGCAGAGATAGGGTTTTTCATATGACATGTTATGAATGCTGTTTTGCAGTCCTAAAGATATTGTCATACTGTATATAGACAAATCCCTGTTGAAGGCAGAAGTAAACAAGCCTGCAATGAATAACGTAGAAGAAGGTCTGCACACTGTATCTCACTTTAGCTCCCTTTATCTCAGGAACTAAGATGTGCCAATAAATTGCACTTAAAGGGAGCTACAGTGTGCGGACCTTCTTCTACATTTTTCATTGCTGTCTTCTACTGGTCCAGCACCGGCCTACTACGGTTTTGGATGTCCGCACCATCTTACTGTACATTCTTAGAAGTAAACAAGCCGGCATTACTGTGGTGGCATCTCACTGGTAAACCCACGGAATAACACTGTTATATATGCCAAGGATTTTATTTTTAAACAGCTTTTGCCAAGAACTGTGTCTAGGACCTCCTGTAGAATTGATCGATAGATTAAAATATTGAATCGATTGATTAAAATATTTAATCACGTAGTAAGGGGAGCTAAATCTGAACGGCTTGTTGAATCACATGTTTTCTGATCTAGACAGCCCACAAAAAACTGACTGGGTTGTCTTATTTCACAGTTTGTGGGTTGGTAGACACTCCAGATACCAGGATGGATGTGCACAAGTGAGTTTTTCATGATGTATCCCTTTTAATAATCTGCAAATCACCAATTGATCAGTGCTATTAACCAACAACAATACACTTCAGCTTTTGAAAAAACAGAAGGTAATATTCACAAGGCCCTATTACAGGAAATAAATTTCACTTTCATTCGTCTCCATTACGTCCTTGTGTTTGAATGCTGAGAAGCATGACACATGTCGACAATGGACCGACCAGGGACCACTTCAGACCAAGGTCTGCCTGCGTTGTGCCGCTGATCTCTTTCTATCTGGGCTCTCTGCATATGTTTCCTGTCACTTTTACAATGTCAGGTCTCTCACATTTTTCTTAAATTATGTTTACATCTGATCAATACAAGGAGTCATGGTGGATTGAAAGTTTGTTGATTTATAACCATGAGCTAGCAAGTAAAGTTACACAGCAGTTTTACATCCACACTGTGAAGGTTGGAAAAAAAAGTATTGTTATTGTTCTCCAAAGCCTGTTGTAACCAATTTCACACTAGTGTTTAGAGAATGAATCATTTCTACATTCACACAGATCACCTACCTGTCATAGGGGGAGATTTCTGACAGTGATTAACCCAAGCATCCGTACTTTCACTGTCAGTGAAAATCTGTTCACTTCAACTCTGCCACCACAATGATGTCGGCGGCATTAGAGCACAAATCAACTGGTATATTGGTCTATACAGACAGTTGCTTAGTTACTCAACCAATATTAGATTCACTCTCCTTTTTAGCTCTGTTTTGGTTTGAAACCTTTACTTTATTCTGCTAGTTTCTAGCAAGAAAGAAGATAGAACGTAGAATTGTTGAAAATGACCGTTACCATAGCTGAATTTGGTTCTTGAAACCATGGCAATTTATACAGAAAAGTCATGGTTGGAAGGTCAGAGTAGGAAGGAAATAAAAGAGGACACAACAGTAGAGCTGAAAAGAAAAAGTGAAATCGTTGAAGGGTCGTCATGGATACGACCTGCACCCTCCCATGTTAAATCCAGCGTGGTAAACACTACACATCCAGTAAAGGATGGAAAGACTTTGGGTTTCACACATTGACAGGAAAAGCAGAGCTAGACAGAGCAGAGCTAAAGCTGCATGCTAACTCTGTCACGGACAGGAAACGTTATCGTCGGTAACGTGGCGGTGGAGCCGGCCGTCGCTCTCGTCTCTGTGGTCAAATGGGCCGACGCTACGACTGTAGAGCACCCAGATACTGACATTTCTGTTCTCTGCATTCAAACGTCCCCGATGGAGCTGAACATGGATGGATAAAGAGAACGGAGCTGACGGGAGAGCTAGAGACCACCTTGGAGAAGTTAGAGGAAGTAGACACGTGGGACTACGTCCAGAAATATAAATCATTACATGTCCCTCATAAATTAAAAAGAAAAATACCACTAATTTGTGAGGGAAATGTCTTTATTCTTTTATTTTTGGGTTGTTGGAAAAAATTCAATAGATAATTCCTGACAATAACTGATATATTAGACTTTGTCTACATACATGCTGAAAATCAAACATTCTTACTGTATTAATTTAGATATTTTCCAAAGTAAAAGTCCTTAGAAGTGTTTTTCCCCGTGGTCTAGTGTTAAAAAAGATAACAAAAATCACAATAAATCGCAATATCAAATCGCAATACTTAAAAATCCTAATACATATCGAATCGGCACCCAAGCATCGTGATCGTATCCTATTCATTACCTATGGAAAGCAGGAGAAGCAGTCGCCCAGTGGTGGGAGTGTAGTGACGAGTTGAAGAGGGTCTGTATTTGCATAAAGTTAAGAAATCTCAACTTTATGTAAATGAGCCCGTCCAGCGCGACTCGTCCGGCTCACGAAACTTAGACCAAGCTGTCAAACTAGACGATCTAGTTCTAAAATGAAACCAGATTCAGCAGTGGCATCGCCTGTTCCTCCCTTAAAATGTTTTCAGGAGTAGATTTTGGTGGATTGTTTAGACGGAATAACAGAAAGTTTACGAGCAGGCCGCCACATTGTTTCCTGTTTGAAACGGCGAGCAGAGAACCAGGAACCAATCAGGTGCATTCCACAAGAGGGTACATCACCGCTTGGACGGCCAGTTGAGTGAAGCAGCGCGTCCCCTAGTGTCCTCGCCGGACCTGGTGGACATGTAGCGCTGAATTCATCATTATAGACATGACCACTGACTATCAGTGGAACAATTTAGCCACAAATTCACAGATTGACCGTACACGGTCCAGACATAGACTCAGTTTAGAACCTTGTTAAAGTATATATTTAAAGAGAGAGAATAAGATGAGCCCAGGAAAATGTATAGGGGATGAAAGGAGGTGGAGGTGGAGGAGGTGGCCAGAAAGATGGAAAGTGGCACAATGCACAGAGCGTCTCTCTTCCTCTGTCATGTCATTCTGTTAACTTCACTCTAGCAGGAACTCAAGGCTGTGCGGTTATGAGGCTTGCCTTTATAATTTACCACCGCCGGTGTCGGCTTCTTTATTGAGCCTGGCCTTCGCTGACAGACACAGACACAGAGGAGGCTTTGATTTAGCCTGGGAATGTTCTTGTGTGTGTGGACCCTGTGAATCATTCTCTCTCTCTCTCTCATATCTCCTTTTGTTGTTCTGTCATATCCCTCTCTCTCTCTCTCTCTCTCTTTCTCTCTTCCATACCTCTCTCTTATCATTTCTCTCCGGCTGCTTCCTCTCATTCCTAACCCTTCATCCTAATTCTTTTCTGTCTGCCTCTCCTCTCATATGTCTTCCCCTCCATGTCTCCTGTTTTCTCCCTTCTTTCTAATCACCTCTCTCCTCTCTCTCTTTCTCTCTCTCTCCAGTCAGATCTACTGTATAGAGAATGCCCATGGCCAGCTGGTACGTGACCTTGACTTCAACCCCAACCGCCAGTACTACCTGGCCAGCTGCGGAGACGACTGCAAGGTCAAGTTCTGGGACGTCCGCAACGTCCAGGAGCCCGTCAAGACCCTGGAGGAGCACTCACACTGGTGGGTGGATGGGTGGGGGGGGAGTCCAGAGAGATTCAGGCAGGTTTGGGTAGTGGAGTGGGAACTGTCCTTGAACCAGAGGACCCGAGTTCAGGTTCCCGTGTTAGCACACATCCGTCCTGCTCAAGTGTCACACTAACCTGCTCTCATACTTCCATGTTTGGGTGGAAATGAATGAAGTGTGACATTGTTGTACTAGAGGCAGTTTGTCTTTGGACCACAAGTTTTTGAAGGCCAATGTCAGTGAGCCTTCTGATAGCTGATACTATGTGCCAATATTCAATTTAATATTAGCTTCCTTCATTTAAAGCGGCCATTCCATAATAACCTTTCAGCATATTGTAATTCAAGTGTTCTGAGAGATAACTAGACTTCTTCTCCTCCTCATGGCTCTGTTTTCAGGCTTTAGAACATCTAGAACGTGACGGGAGATCTGAGACAGGAGAAAGTTTATGACCCGGCAGCCATGTTGAGATCAGACCAAGCCCCGCCCACCAGCTGGAGCAAACGTTCTCATTTTACAGCTAAACAGTACACTATAAGATGATTCTGGAAACATCTAAGGAGAGAAATAGACATTACAGTAAAGGAATATTTGTTCATATTTATCAGCGCTGCCTAGTTTGACCGCTTGATCGGAGTTTGCGAGTGATTGACAGCTGCCTCGTTGAATGAACAGCCAATAGGAACGCTCTCTCTCTGAAATGACCTGTGATTGGTCAAAGTCTTCCGTCACGGGCTAGATGTTTTAAATCCTGAAAACAGAGCCATGAGGAGGAGCAGAAGTCTAGTTATCTCTCAGAACACTTGAATTACAATATGCTGAAAGCTTATTATGGGATTTTTGCCCAACGATGCCAAAAATATTCTGCCTACTGAAGCTTTAAATTTTATTACAAGATTAGAATTCACAAGAAATATTACCAAAATAGGTGAAAAGGTAACTTATCATTTCATTAAATGTTCCAACTTGAATGTGGGGGTGAAAGGTATTTCTTGTGTGTATTATAATTACACTGTATTTGTGTAATGGGGAAAAAAGGCTTTTACACAGCATCAGAGTGTGATTCAGGCACATTCAGTAAAACTCACTAACAATAATGATAAACACGGTGATAACTCCTTCGCTCCACTGTTGATTGGTTTCTGGTTTTATTAATGGCTTTATCTCCTAACTAATGAAATGCCCTAACTACTGCTGGTGCAATAAAAGGTAGTAATACACTAATTACTAATTAAATAGGCAGCTACTCATTTTGTCAGTAAGGGTTGAATCACTGTGGGTCCAACGCAGCCCGGTCCTGCACTAGCTTGTCTTCTGTGAGGCTTCAGGCAGTGCTCAGAGCTGAACATAGTGTGCTGCACAAGTGTGTGTGTGTGTGTGTGTGCGTGTGCGTGTGCGTGTGCATGGGAGACACTCTCTCTCTCTCTCCTGTGTGAGCTGAATAGATGATCAGTGTGTCTGCGAGCCAAACTGGGCTGCTGCTGCAGCACACCAATCCTCACCTGATAAAGGCAGACACACACACACACACACACACACACACACACACACACACACACACACACACACACACACACAC
>CAKAOI010048125.1:0-19160 GCA_916701655.1 Sebastiscus albofasciatus
ACACTCTTTTGAGGTGAAACAGTGCATTGTTTTTAAATACCGCTCCGCTGTAAACACATAAGCTCCGCATGAGCTGTTTAATTCTGGCGGAGTGCCAGTTAGTGCGCCCCGTAATAATGTAACACAATGTGTTACTTCCAGAGAGGTGCACGCGGATGAATTTTTTAAAGCCTCCGAGGTAATGATTTCGCCTGACCAGCAGTAATAACCGCAGAGTATTTATGTACAGAGGACCTCCTTTAATGCCACACTAAGTTGCATTAGAAATCAAAAAAAGGACAGATCAAGGGGTTTAATGTGGGACTGTTATTCTTGTGCAGCAGTGTAAGTCAAGTGTGTGTAAGTAACTTTGCGGAACCCCCTGAGGGGTGAGAGAGCATGGTAGCGTCAGAGAATGGGGGCCTCCTCCCCTCAGTGCTTGTACTCTAACCAGGCATGAGACATTGGCCCTGACTGCTACCCACCCCTAGTCACGGTCACCACAAGTTAAGTGACCAATTCCAATGCATCGCCGGGGGCCAAATAACCGCTCACATCACTGGGAAACCTGAACATATGTGACATGCTCTTGAGCGAGTTCCGGGGCATACGGTTTGCCATTTGAACAGTAATCTTTGAAGGCGAGTTATGTGTGAGCCTCGCCAAGGCGAATTGGTGTTTGCTTGTTTGCTTTTTGTGCGCGTCTGTTTCTGCTTGTAGGAACGAGAGATGGGGAAAAAATATGATGTGCAAAGAACGAGCAGCCCAACCCCATTTTATAACGTGTCAACAAACAAACACATGACATGCAAATCAGAGAGAGATTGTCTGGTGCTCTGTAAATATTTGGCCCCTTGTACTGCTTCAAGCGTTCACATGCTTTTCCCCCTTTTTGTGGTGTGCAGACAGACACTTACTGAAAGGTCAGTGGTTCAGTTTTCCTGTGGACATTCAGACTTGACATAGAGTACGTACTGTTCACACGTACGGCGGGGGTGAGGGCGTTTTGGGCTTTCATTTCTCACCTCTCTAATTTTAATTCTGGGCACAGGACTGCATTTATGGAGAGAGATTAGAGCCATGCTGATTTTTTTGTGTGCATAATCAGTTTTATATTCACAGTAGTTGTGACCTTATTACGGTGGAGGTGATTTTAAATTCACATCACACTACAGGTGGGAACATTACTTCTTTACCTCAGCAAAATGAGTACGAATTTCAGGGTCCATCCAAATCTACATTTGGGCTATCTCGGTAACGACAACAACAAATACGGCTCATTTGTTCGGCTTCATTCTGGCAGATAGTTATGCCAGCAAGACACCAAACCGATTGGTGTTGATTTAAGAGACTTGGCTATGAAGTATCCTTCTGTGGCTTAAAAACATCGTTAGTGTGAATAGAAGTATTAAGTATGAAACGAGTGGGAATTAGAAGAATAACACCTCTCCAGGCAGTGTTAGTTTCACCAGACAGGGTCAGTAATTTGATTTAACCATGCATGAGTATTTTTTTAGTCAGTCATCCAGATGAAGAAAGGCAAAAATCAGTGGGACTGTGGTAATCAGGGAACGTGCCACACAATGCCACAGTTTCAGATAAACAGGTACAATCCTCCTCAAGTGCCTCCACACCAGCCTCCTGCACTCATTTCAAATTTGACTAATTTTCCCTGCACTAATTAAGTCTCTGCAATCTGTAATGTTATTTTCTATTTGTTGCATTTATATTCAACTTGTCTTTTCCCTGCCTGAGCAACCCTGTCTCTTACAAAATAACATTTCCATACAAGTAAACTGCATTATGTTTTTAGGGAAATGTATTTTCTACTGGATTATGCTCTCAGTTTTAGACAGTTTAAATGCATGGTTAACATTGTAAATTGTAAAGAAAACTATTTAAAAACATCATGTTTTTTTTTTTGTTGAATTTATTGAAATAGGACAGTGCACATTAATCAACATATCAGCAATATGCATCAATGTAAATATGCCGGAATTAGCACAATAGCTCAATTTCATCTGTAATCCTATAAAGCAGGTACTTACGAAAACATAAAACTAAATCAGGACACCTCACAGGACAGTCCACGAGACATCACACAGAAAAGCTTTGTTTTTAGCCAATGTTTGAGGGGTTTTTTAAAGGTTAAGTAGTGCTGGTAATATTTTTCCAGGAATGTGTGCCTCTAAAAGACACCATCATTTGACTAGATTTAGTTCTACACCTACGTACATTACAGTCTCCCCTAGTTTGTGGATAAAATCATTTAATGGTGGAGGGGTGAGCCCATTTAAAACTTAAAAAATTAGACCTACATTCGTGAAAGTTTGGTAACTGTCAATGTTTAAAATGTTCTACTTACTTGTGATATTGCAATAATGGAAATGAAAATGTTTCCTGTCCAAAGTTTTGACTCTCTTTTGGAAGAGAGACTTGATGGGTTTTAACATGCTCTCTGTTGTATGTGGCCAGGTTGTAAAACAAGATGTTATGTGAGAAAATATCATTGCGTGCATATAAGCTTTTGCTGACTGTGAAGTGAGAAAACGTCTTACATTTTTGAGATTTTTTTTTTTTTTTTTTTATGTTTAATGTTCCTTGAATGTAACATTGGAGTCGAAGACTATACCAAGATTCTTAAATTGCTCCACCATATCAATTCTCTCTCCATTGATTAGTACACATGGTTGTTGTTGGCCCTCTGCTGGCTGGCGGGAGAAAACATGCATACAGTTTTTTTTTGTATTGAGGTATAAACATGATTTTTGAAGCCAGTGGGACACCGGTACCATAGCTGCAGATAGTATAACAGCAGCTTTGCTTAAAATGACAACAAGATTGAAACAAAACACAACAACACTATTTCATTGGGTTTAGACAACAAATCTAATTAGTTAGGTTTTAGTAAAAAGCATCATGGTTTGGCTTAAAATGAGTACGGAATTGAAATAAAACAAAACTATTTTGTTGGGTTTAGGCAACAAAACTACTTGGTTAGGTTTAGTAAAAAAAATCATCATGGTTTGGCTTAAAATGACTACGAAATTGAAACAAAATACAACAAAACTACTTTGTTGGGTTTAGGCAACAAAACTACTTTAGTTTTTACTTTAGTAAAAAAATAAACATCATGGTGTGGCCCAGGGTTCGAATCCAACCTGTGGCCTTTTGATGCATATCAACCCCTCTCTCTTTCCCTTTCATAACTATCTCTCTCTCACTATCAATAAAGGTGTTAAAAATAGTCAAAAAATAAATAAATAAATAAGTGAACGTTGACTTTCAGATTCACATGGGACTCGAACATCGGCGTCCTGTGTGGATCATTACAAACGTATTTGTGATACGTCAAAAACAAACGGAATCCGTGACAAAATTCAATTCATGGACATAATTCCCAATGCAGCTTTGTTGTATGGGAATGTCATTTTTAGGATACAAGGCTGGTCTGGGGTAGCTGAAAAAAAAAAAAAGAAAAGATGCCGGATGTGATATACAGTATGTGTGTTCTCCACGGGATAAAATTCCTGTGGTATTGAGGTAAAAATTCTATATCACTAGACCTCTCATGGAAATAATGCCATCCCAATAGGGGTAAATCCGGGGACATTTCTGGGGACGGTGCCAGCTGGGGATAAAGCAGCAAATACAGACAGTGTTCCTGGAAAACTGGGGCATCTGGTTTCTCCAGCTAAAACTGCTTGCCTTGGTGTTCAGACCTCTGACTTATCCCTCCTGTGAAGCGTTCCGTCGGCTGCTGAGATAAAGCCCGGATCGGACAATTTCTCACAAATGAAGATATCTACAGCACACACATTATTTATTCAGTGCACCTTAAATCAAGATAATTCCTTCAACTGAAACTTTAGATACTCCACTCTACTATTTTAACAGTACTTTTCCCCCCATAACTTCTAAGGCAGTAAGTGTGTATAATCCTAATCATATTTCCATTTTCCTTGTGCCACCTGCAGGAGAGGAGGCGCTGACTATGTACCTGGCCAAAAACAAGCTAGACAGGAAGCTTGCCAACGCTACTCAGAACGTGGAAGCCCTTCATCAGCTGGCCTCGTCCTACTTCATCGACCGCGACGGCACAATGAGGAAGCTGCACGAGATCCAGATTTCCACCAATGCCATCAAGGTCGGTGCATTATTTCACGTGCAACACACAATGAAACACGGGGCGCATTACCTGAGAAATTATATTTCTTGTCATATATGCAGAGTTCACACAGTCCATTTTATACATGCTGATTTCAGAATAATTAAAATACACTATATTTTTCTAAGACAATAGTATATATTATTACCATAGATGGCTTTTTTTCAATATTCCACCTTAATTAGACAAAGAAAACTCAAGTGACAAAACAACACAGTAGGTGTTTGTGAATGCCTGCCCTCCGAAACAACCCTTGTGAGTGTTACAGAAATAACATATTTTCTTCTGATCTGCCACCTTTATGGTAAGGTTATTGGCAACTAAATCTACATGGCTGAGGGAAATATCACTTACACATTGCGTCTCGTAAACTGTGGTCTCTGGTGTCAAAGTCACTCTCTTTGTAAGCCCAACCTTCCTTCTTAAGACTTCTTGCTACAGTGTTGTTGTACTTCTACCTCTGCTAATGAGAGAGCTTCCCTGTCTGGAGAACGTAAACATAGTGTAACCATCCTCCGCACAAACAACACTATTTGACAGATAAACACCTTATTTTCACTTCCTCCAGAGACAGATGGCAAACTGTATAGTACAAATAAATGCAAAACAGCAATACATAGAAAGTGCATCCCACTGAATCCGCATTAGAATAACTTGTAAGGTAGCATTATGTAGATGCTGTAATATTTATACACAAACTCACAGAATTAACACATTTCGCAAATATAGAGGAGTAGGTGTGACGCTACCGCAGGCTGCCGGACGTTAGCAGATGGATTGTAATACATGCATGTGACCGAATGGCAGTCTCTGTGATTCTACTCACATACTTTCTGTATGCATATAGACGGGTTTCTGTGCAGCGTCATCACAGAGATGTGTGCGTGCAGCTATAGGGGGCAGAAAGTACGGCTTGTCTAGCAGAGCTCCGAGCTCCAAAACAGAGATGAGAAGGAGTTGTTGTGCGGAAAACTGCAGCAACCGCAGAAAAGATGGATTGAAAATGTTTAATATTTCGAGGGGATCACATGCCTTTTGCTAAAAACTGAAGGAGATTATGGATCCAGGCCTGATGGGTAAAAGCATTCTAGTCAAAGTAGCGGGTGGTCATGGCGAGCTGTCATGCTCCACAGATCGATAGAAATTTAACTGATAAACAACGGAGTGATCTGCTCACACTCTAAGGAAATATTCATGTGAGGGATAATGTACAGCGAGCTGGTCATTGATGTGAAAGAATCCCCAACAGGGCGATTCTTTCACAATAATGACCGACTAGCTGTACATTATCCTGCTTATTACACGGCTACTTACTTAAGAAGTCAATAATTTGACACAGAAACTGTCCGCCAGAGTCCAACATCAGAGCTGTGTCCATAGCAACGGTCTGCTATACATAGCAACAGTCTGTTATAAAGAAATAACAGACCGCAGAAGGCCGTGATTGACCAATCACAATCGAGTATTCAACACAGCCGTGTAATAAATATATTTAGCGACTATGCCTTAAAACCTAAAAGTGATGCAAGACTACCTTAAGGGTCAAAATTTTTACATTTTGAAGGGAAGACGTCTGGTAAGCTAACGTTAGCCAACATTTGTTTGAATTTGAAAAGGACATATCAGCGATACTGTATTGACTTTTGGCGTTACGTTTACGACTGAGGTTCAAATCGCTCACGTTAGCTAGCAACCAGCAACATGCTATTATTTAATAGAGAGCCGTCAGAGGTCTAATGTTAATGTTCACCTGCCCCGACATACAAAGAGGTGCTGTGTGTCTGGTTGTACTAATAACAGGACCAATATCAAAGTGTCTAGTTTTCTACTAACGTTCTACCTGCTGAGGAATAGTTAAGGAAAAAGTGTCTGGCGGAGGCCATCAAGAGCGACTCACGTAACTCAAACGCCGACCAGCGTGTCAACCAAAGAGACATGCAGGTCCACAGAGTCAAATCACACTCATGTTTGATCTAACGTTACCCATTTCATAATAGGTGATGATGATAAACAAATCTCATACCAATACGTCATATGATAATGGTATCTGGCGGTCGGACTCTGAAGGGGGCCTATGGCAAGCCTAGACAGGATGTTCATTAGAGATGATTAGAGTCAATACTCTAATTCAATTTATCCCTTATTCTATATTTTGACTAATACAATTTAACCTACTTTTGCCATTCTTGTGTATGGGGTTTCTCATTACAGATATCCACAATTCAATTGCGGGTCTCCACAGTGTGAATTGCGGATATCCACAACTGAATTGTGGATATCCGTAATTCCAATTTCAGATATCTACAATTTAAATCTTACTAGTCATAATTCCAGTTCAAGATATCTTTAATTCCTCCTCAACTGTTGATATCTACATTGTCCTTTTTAGATATCTAAAATTAAATTTTGACCAGTCAGAATGACGTTGTAGATATCTCAAACTGGAGTCACAGATAGTCAAAATGTAATTACAGATATCTAGAATTAAAGTTTTAACTTGGCGAAATGACGTTGCAGATATCTGTGATTCCGTCAGAATTCCGGCAGACGACAGAAAAAAATTTAAACTGTTACCACTAGGAGGTGCTGAAAATATGCTTACCATGAACATTAACAAACAGGAACAGGGCATATAGATTTCGACATTTGGAATCAATATTATATCTTGTTTTTTTCTGCTGAAGACAGTCTCCTCTTTCTGTTCTGGTTGTCAGAAGAAAAAGCTGTGTGAGTCTACTGACGCAACAGCTTGCCAGTTGTGGTCATTCACATGCCCATTCACCCAGGGACACCGAGGAGAGGGGGCCAGGGAAAGCAATTGTAAAGTATAAATAACACAGAGTAAAACCACATAGGTCAGAGTTTTGGAAAACCCCACTCTCTTGTGACCGTGTTCCAGTAATTAGCCCGAATGTTCCTTCTTGTCTCAGGTGAAGAGGGAGGCGGTGTCAGCTTGGAATAAACTTCAGCTTTAAAAAGTCATGCTAATACAGTAACTAAACACAAAATGACTCTCTCTCTCTCTCTCATTATGTATAATAATAATCATAATAATGGTAATAATAATAATAATGCATTGAACATTGTGTTCTACTTTGTGCTAGCTGGAGTTGTTATAATGGCATTCAGACACACAAATCAAATTATTGTTGTCAGCTGATTATTAAACCCACTCTCATAATGTCAGACATGTAACAACTTCTACTGATTTTTTTCTTGTTTTTCTGTATCTCCACCATACATTTCAACAAATGCTTGCTAAAATGAAAGCACTTAAACCTGCAGTAGGCACATAATTTTCTGCATTATTGGGCAAAGATTTCATAATTACCTTTCAGCATATTGTAATTCAAGTGTTGTGAGAGAAAAATAGACTTCTGCACCTCCTCATGGCTCTGTTTACAGGCTTTAAAATAATCTAGCCTGTGATGGGAGACTTTGGCCAATCACAGGTCATTTCAGAGAGAGAGTGTTCCTATTGGCTGTGATCCGGCTGGTGGGCGGTGCTTGGTATTTCCTCAGCAGATCTAAACATGGCTGCCGGGTCACAAACTTTCTCATTTTACAGCTAAAAAGTATTCAATTCAATTCAATTCAATTTATTTTTATATAGCGTCAAATCATAACAGAAGTTATCTCAAGATGCTTTTTATATAGAGCCGTTCAAGACCTTACTCTAGAGTTTAGAGACCCAACAAGAGATCCCACCAATAGCATTGCATTGGCGTGCGCTGTGGCCAGGAAAAACTCCCCGTTTAGCGGGTAGAAACCTAGAACAGAACCGGGGCTCTGGGTGGGCGGCCATCTGCCGCGACCAGTTGGGTTTTGAGAGAGAGAGAGAGAGAGAGAGAGAAAACAGATGGGAGAGAGAGGGGGTACACTACATGATGTTTCTGAAAACATTTGAGGCGAGAAATAGGCATTACAGTAACAGAATATTGATTCATATTTGATCAGCGCTGCCTAGTTTGACCGTTTGATCGGAGTTCGTGAGTGATTGACAGCTGCTCAGAGACGTCAGACTCCAGCTCGGCTTTGATTGGTTGTTTTTGCTACGGTCACAGAGGAACATGATTTCTTTCAGATTACCTGTCTCATGCACTACTGTCAGGATATAGTGACCGTTTTATAAAAATAACTTTTTTTTATCATATTTGTTCCAATTCTACCTACTGCTGCTTTAAGACATTAAGAAAGACGCTTTATGAATTATTGAAACAGAGCAGCTCCGGCCCCACATAGTGCCTAATAGCGAATCACTCCTACAGCAAACTGGCAGGGATGAGCATTACAATTCAATGTGTGTACCTGTATAACAAATAAATAATACTGCCCAGGACAACATCCCCTGTCTGCTACGACCTTGCACAGTTTGCGAGGCAATACATGAGCATGCAGCAACCAAAAAATAAAGTTGGAGTGAATGTGCAGCACAGCTTCTGGGATGTTTTGTTGCGTGAAGATGTCAACTTGATTAACAGGTCAGCCAGTTCAGCAGCAAAGACTGTTTGCTTCTATTATGCTCCCAGTATGTAGGTGTAGGAACCCAGATAACCCCAGAGGAACCAAGCGTAGATTACTGACCGTGAAATGCATCAGTGCATTTCTAGTGTTATTCCACCCAAGGTTGTTCACTTCTAAGTAAATATGCCAAAACACATGCACAAAAAATGATATGTCAACAGCTGTACAGTGACAAAAAGAACATGCTCGCTAGGAAAATGTCATTCTCTCCAATTTCTCTTTTCCTTTGCCATCATGCCTACAGTATGTTGGTGTGCACTTCTGCTGCAATGAAACCAATACTGTGCTGTGGATGCGTTGAAAACATACCACTTTATGAGCTTCACTATTCCTTTCTATGGGTATAAGAAAATATTGAATATCGCAATATTATGTTTTGTGATACTGTATTGACTCTCAAAAATACTGTATCAATAGTTTACATGCAAAGATGAACTCTGAATACTATATTTCATTCGCAAACATACAGTATGTACCCTCTCAAAGTAGTGCTATAATGTGGGATGTTACAGGGACTGTGATAAATGCAAATACCGATCCCACTGTTCTCATTGCGTAAAAAAAGTAAATTTTCTTTTATTCAGATTTCATATGGTGATTTTTTTGCTTTATACTATGATAGATTTCCTAAAATTAGATTTTAAAACAATCGCAATATATTGAATCGTAACCCCCTGTATCGCGATACATATCGTATTGCCAGATTCTTGCCAATACACAACCCTGTTCCTTACTCTCAATAACATAACATTCAGGAAAGGACAAGAAGACAGTTGTGCAGTAAATGGGGGAAAAAAATATTTTAAAAGGAGCAGGTGGGAGTGAATATATTATAGCACACACAGCTGAAGCCTCAGTACCAGAGAAGCTTTGTGTTGATATGGAAACAGAGTCAGAGGAAAAAAAAAAACCTTTGCCAGCAAAGCTGCAGGTAGAATTGTGTTACCTGCCACAGTCAAATTTGACCTAGACTGAGCTGAGTTAGAAGGTGTTAATTTCAAGCCCTGGTGAGCATAATTATTTAGACTTCTCTGGTTTTTCTTCTCTCCAAGTCTCCAATCACACAATTCTGAGGCAGAAAACAGACTGCAGGAGCGAAAACAGTCCGCACCACAGAGGAATTGGAATGCCACATGATTGTGTAGACTTTCGTCCTGCTACAGTGCATCACCTCCCGTACTATAATGATCGCAGTAAGTGAAGATCATCTGAACTCTACTACTTGAGTCTGACTTCAGACTGAGTGATTTTGCAATTTGGGCTCAGGAGTCCCCATTTGAATATCAATTGAAGTCCTGAACATTGACGAAAAAAAAGAAAAGTTTGAGCTGAATGACATTTTGACATGTGGTTAAAAGAACAGTGTGTAACATTTCGGGGGATCTATTAGCAGAAATTGAATATAATAATCATATCTAAGTTTTCATTAGTGCATAATCACCTGAAACTAAGAATCATTGTGTTTTCGTTAGCTTAAAATAAGCCCTTCATATTTACATAGGGTGCGGATCCTCTTCACGGAGTCCACCATGTTGCTCCACCATGTTTCTACAGCAGCCCAGAACAGACAA
Organism: Sebastiscus albofasciatus; assembly: GCA_916701655.1. Classification (NCBI taxonomy): domain Eukaryota; kingdom Metazoa; phylum Chordata; class Actinopteri; order Perciformes; family Sebastidae; genus Sebastiscus; species Sebastiscus albofasciatus. Next base: position 10,243 of record CAKAOI010048125.1, read on the forward strand.
ATTAAACTCCAGTGAGAGCCTTTCGTGTTTTTACATTACCTGAAGCCCACCGTGAAACTGTGGTAACGTGAGCCGCTGTCTGATCTGTTGCTCCTAAAGTAATGTTATTATGGGAAGGATCAACATCTCCCAACTCGTCAAATACCGCCACTTGGTCAGTGGCCCTTTGCATCAGAGACCGACGTACAGGGTACCCCTCTTGTGTTACTTTAGCACGGACCAGGGGTGGTGTGTCAAGATACGCTCTTTACATGCATAGTGTCCTTTCAAAATATAACATAACCACTTAGGTAGGGTTAGGAAACGGTCGTGGTTGATGTTAACGTCACGTGACAAGCGACTCACAGGACTCACAGGACTCACGGGAGAGACAATACCAAACGACTCACGTGACTGATGTGAATAAATAAGTCAACGTTACTTTTAGTTTCAACCTGGGCACGAACAGCGGTCTCCTCGTTGAAAGTCTTGTGTTTGTTTGACCCATCCACCACCCTTCCCACCCGTCCTTAGCAGACTCACACTCCATTAATATTACATCAGCTGCTCAGACCATCCAATAACACCATGGGTGGGATTACATTGTTCGTCACAAACTGTTGCTATAGGGTGCCTCTGTGCGTCGGTTTCCAATGTCGAGGGGCACTGACCAAACGGTGATATTTGACAAGTTGGGAATAGGTTGTTAGGATGGCCTCTGAGCTAGGCGAACGGCGTTGCCACGGTTTTGCACTCAGCGGCTGACGTTACAGCTGTCTTGGAATGGGAGGAGTGAGCGGAGGGGTACTCAGTTGGTTGCAATCTGCAACCACGCCGCTAGATGCCGCCAAATCCTACAGACTGTCCCTTACACATGTGTTTGATGTATTTTGGTAATCTGATCTGGGGACTGGGAGTTTCATATTATTGAAATAGTGCAGGACAAGAAAGTTGATATTTTTTCACTATTAGCATCAGCATCAAAATACCATTTTAATGTGCAATAATGCCAGAAAAGTCTCATAAGTTGCCGTAGATAAATGGGTTATATCATTCATCCATCCCTGCATGAAGGCTGCGTGAAGTTTTTATTTTCCATTCGATTGAATTCAGCTGTCTGGAGGCATCAGAAATTGTAGTTTTACTAAATTGAAAAAAAGCACATTATGAAAGCAAAATGCAGTTACAGAACTCTAATCCATTTCGGCCAGCTCATTTAATTAAATCATGCACAATCAGCGCCAGGCTGTTGCAAAAAATAACCATCCAAACTGCTTGGTTATTGTAGGTATTCTACCCAAACTGCTAGTTTTTCGCAGTGCAGATCAGCAGGAGTGTAGGCATCCTGGAGGACTACAGAGATCCATGAAAACTAATTTAACCTTATCTCTCCTCTCTAAATCACCAAACATCCTCAGGACTGACCATTATGTCAATGTTTTTTTCTACGTCTCTATCCCAGGCACGGCTGATGCCCTTCTTGCCACTGGGTTTGGCAAAGTAGCATTGATAAAATGCATTTTTAATTTCAGTGAACAAAAAGATGTCAAAGAACAGAACCACTGCTTAATGTGGGGGTATATTTTTGGCATCATCAGGCAAAAATTCTATAATAACCTTTATATTGTAATTCCAGTGTTCTGAGAGAAACCAAGACTTTTGCACCTCCTCTTGGCTCTGTTTCCAGGCTTTAAAAAATCTAGCCCGAAGAGGATTTATCAATCATTTATCATTATTGTTTCATAGATGGAGAGAAAGCTGAACTACAGTATTAGCAACATTTTGTCTCAATCTCTGAAACGTTTCGGTGATATTGTAGCTCGCTAGAACCTTGAATCACCGTGTGTCACCTCGAAAGGCCCACAAGTTTGCAAAGAAAACGGGACAGTAATTATCATAGAATTGCCGCTATATAATGGCATCAGGATCACAACGATGATCGGGATGATGTTTGAAATGAATGACTAGTACTTGTATTGGTTACTGTATGAAGCGCATAGCACATGCAACCCCCCTCCTCTGGTGGGAGGGGCTTAGGACAGAGAGGGGAGAGAGGAGAGCTGCTAGATGTGGGCTGTATTTCCAAATTCTGCCATTTGTTTTTGCTTTTTTATCCAGAAAACTGCCTATCCTGGGGTACCTCTTGAATTACATTATACTGAAGATTATTATGGAATATTTGTCTAATAAAGCCAAGATAAACTGCCTCCCACAGCTTAAATTAAACTGTTAAAAAGTAAAGAAAGCGGACAATAAGTTAAAGAGGACCTATTATGCTTTTGTGCTTTTTCTTTTTCCTTTGGTGTGTTATATAGTTGTTTTTTGCATGTCAAAGCGTTACTCTCCCCCACAGAAACACTGTTGAACTGCCAGAAAAGCCTCGCTTGAAATCCCACCTTTTTTTCTGTAACGTGGTGATGTCACCAAGTAATACATTTGCATAATACCCGCCTAGCAGCTAGTCTGGCACGCCCTCAAACAAAGCTAGTTAAAGCGGAGATGGAGCCCGAAGAGTTTGGTTCGGTTGACCAATCGCCACAGTTTGGCCAGCTGACCAATCAGAGCAGACCTGGCTTTTGGATACAGGAGCTCAAACAGAGCGTTTCAGACAGAGGGTGAACAGAGGTGCTGCAGCACAGCCGGTATGAGAAAAATAAAGTGTTTTTTGAACATTAAAGCATTGTAAACATGTTCTAGTAGAAACTCTAAATACAAATATGAACACAAATTAAGCATAAGCATAGGCCCTCTTTAAAGTTAACTTTTTCTTTTGTTTCATTACTTAATTCATTTTCTGTTTAGTATTATACAACACGTCGCTTGCATGGTAAGATGATGTATTGTATTGCTTTTGAAGGCTTCTTTTTGGTGTAGTCTCATAATAGTGTTGACATTTTTGCAAGTCGGAAACTCTCACAGCTGCTGCCGTGCACCTGTGCATGCACACACCTGCACAAAAAAAAAACTCCAATCCAACTCTCCCATACACCTCCACCAATGCTCCACCTCCCCGTCTTCATTCAAGGAGCCCCCTTCCTAGCTTTTAGTTGTCGTGAGTGACAAGTGGATTAAGGGGCTCTGGCAGATGAGACTCCAGGTAGCAGGAAGTCAACCATGACAAAATTAAGCAGACCTGACAGTGGGTGCTGAGTCAGTTTCTGAGGAAAGGAAGGCAGGAGGTGTTGAGAGGAGAGAGTATCTATACAGCACGCACACACACACACACACACACACACACACACACACACACAAAGTTACTGCAAAGCTGAGTGGACTGTGTGTCTCATGCTGATCAAGGCCGATGGACCTGAAGCATATGTCAAGAGGTGAGGCTTTGTCTGAGTTTGGAAAAAAGGGCTATAAGGGATGGATTGGTGATTGAGTTTATCGGTGAGTTAGTTAATGGGAAGGCAGGCATGCAAGATAGCTTTCACCTATCAGGTATAGTATCCTCTGAGAGTTAGTAATGACTTGTTTGAAACTCACAATGAATGGCTCTTTCTCTTCTAACAGAATGGACTAGCAGTTTAATAGGCTTGCTCTATCAAGTGAAACAAACATTGCTGTGTACACATACTGTAGGGCATAAAGTAGGTAGTGTACAGTACAGTGGGAACGGCTTAACACTTCTTGTGTTTGGTGTTACTTTTGTTTCATAACTCTGTATTCTTCAGGACAGAGGGTGTGGTATGTTGTACAGATTTATGATATCGGTCTATATAAATAAAAGTGACTAAAATTGAAACATACCTTGGAAGGAATGGGATTAAGAATACATAATCATACTGAATCAAACTAAATGTTGATGATGTCTCTTATATTGAATTCAAGTTTTTTCCACAACATGGCAAACTCCATGAAGAGGACCTGCTCCTAGATATGAAGGGCTCATCCTAAGCTAACGAAAACGCAATTCTTAGTTTCAGGTGATTATCCACCAATGAAAACATAGTCATGAATATTACATTCCATTTCTGCTAATAGATCCCTTGAAATGTGACACACTGGCCCTTTAATGATGCACACTTTTAGGCTTAATTACTGACTAAAGCTTAGTGGTAAACTGCCCCAGGGGCCCTGAAAGCTCCAGGTTCAGTGTGTGTGTGTGTGTGTGTGTGTGTGTGTGTGTAGTTGCTCTGTGGTGGTCTGATTAACAAAAGCAATCATAAAGCGCCTTAAAGGTGAAATGTGTAAGATGTGGCCAGAATTTTAGTTTAAAACATCAAAAAATTATCAACAGAATGTGAGGTTACAGTGTTATCTTTACGTCAAAGACGTGTTGCGGAGATATCTATACTGAAATGGGCTAAACAGCTAACACTGGCCTATCCTGTTTTGTTGTTCCTTGAGGCGATATAGAGTCACTGAAGCGTCCAGTTTGCCCCTCAGTCCAGAGGACGAAGAATTAGAGCTGCACCTAGGGCTTGTCAATAAAACACCCGTGGTCGGTGTGCATTTTGATAGTTTGTTTATTGGATTAATTCCAAAGTGGCAGAAACGAGAAAACATCTCGCACCCTCAGTTCGTCCCCCCCTCCGCCAGGAGACAACGTCACTGAGAGTAGAGCGTGCACCAGCTCCAGGACACGGACGGCCCTCTGTTAGCAGTTAGCTCTTGGAGACTCCCAACAGGATCAGTAAACTTTCTGTTGCTGCCAATACACAGTTTAGACCCAGCGCTCCACCAGCCAGCTCCACCAGCCAGCTCCTGGCGCCGGGGTTCTTACCAGATGAATCTGAGTCACCACAGCCGCTAACGGAAGTTCCTTCCGCACGCTGCACTCTCAGCGAAGCCTTCCCACGTCGGTGGGGAGGACAAACCACAGATGGCTAACGTAAACTATAGGCCAATGCCACGTGTGAAGATTATACGTTAATAGTGTTATTTTGTCTCGCGTATTCTTGCCCTGTTGTTAGTAGTGCTGACTGTCAATTGATTTAGATTGTATGGACCCAGCAGTAGAGGTTAAATGCTGCCCCTATATCTTTGGAGCATGTGGCTATAGGCACTACACAGTGCACCTTTTAAAATGAGGACTAAATCATTATATAATCCTAAAGTCCTGTCTCATACAAGGGCCCAGTTTCAAAATTGTGTTCCTTTTTTCAGTATTTATTGTGCTTACATGATGTATCTTTCTAGATACATTTGTGTTTAATTAAATTGCCACAAATGAATTAATATAAAGCAAACGAAGAAGCCAGTATTAATCAGAATCCATCATGGTCATTGGTAACTATTAAATGTTTTTTCACAAAAACAAAGGGGGCGAACATACTTTGGTGACTAAAGGCAGAATAGTGAAATGTGGAAAATAGGGAAAAGGGTGAAATGGGGTTAAACACATTGTTCAGGAATATATTATCGGAGCATAGAGTTGGCGCAGCCTTCAGTAATGGCCAATCACATTAACTCTTCTCATCTCATTTAAAAGCAGCAGACAGTTTTGTAATGCGCTGGGATTAGAGTCCAGGGCACCTTCTCCTCCAAAAGAAAACTGTCTCCTGTCCTCTATATTATAATGTGCATTGCATAAAACTTTGAGAGAGCCACATGCATGGCTCTAAGTAATTATGTTGATGTGCACTAAGGACGATTTTGCAAAGGCTGGTGCAGGCAGTGTGAAATGAATTCAAGGTATACGCACGTAATTGTGCAGCGCTTTTCGTAAATATCACATTCCTCGAATTACAGGTGCCACATTGATGCGCATGCTGTGTAATTATTATGTCGTCAGATGTCAAATAAGAGTTGAAAGAACTAAAGTTAGTGTCAGAGTGTGTGCAACAAATATATGAAATATCTTCAATTTGATTTAAAGGTCCCATATTGTAAAAAGTGAGATTGTCATGTCTGTTATATTATAAAGCAGGTTTAAGTGCTATAGAAATACTGTGAAAGTATTGAAACGTTCAATATACAGAGAAATACGCACAGCCTGTATTCAGAAATTGTGCATTTGAAACAAGCCGTCAGGATTTCTGTCCATTTATGATGTCACAAATATACAATAATTTGACCATTACACGGTTTTAAACATAAACATTCTCAAAATGTGTCCCAGTCTATTTCCTGTTGCAGTGTATGTGAATGACATCAGCTGACAGGAAGTAAACATGGACCCAAACTGTTGCCTAGCAATGCAATTCCATTGCAATTCCGTTGAAATGAGCTAAAACAGAGCGTTTCAGACGGAGGGTAAATACAGATATATTCAGGCATACAGTATGAGGAAAATATATATATTTTTTAACATTACATTATGTAAACATGTTCAAGTAGAAATACAAAATACAAGTATGAACCTAACAATGAGCATAATATGGGACCTTTAATGTTTGAATAGTCTTTAAAATGTGCATAACTGTCAGATATACCATCACCAAACATCGTATGAGGCTGAACCCGCGTTCCCGTATCTGTCTATAAATAAAGGCAGCATAAATTGCAGTTCTCCAGTCACGTCGGCAGCAGACAGACAGTGATCAGAATGTGCAGAGGAAGCAAAGTCCAGCAGAAGGCATGGATCTATAAACACAGAGAACAAGGGCTTTGCTCCTCCAATATTGATTCAGCACGGCTGTGAGACCTGCTTTGGAGTGCAAACTTCCAATCAGGATGAAAAACACGTGTCAATACAGCAGAAATGTTTCAGACATTTAGACATTGGAAGTCAGGTCCACTTTGTTCCACTGAAATGTTTTGTGAGACGAGTGTAATGTTGGCCTCGTGATTAGCTCATTTACAGCTTTACTAACATTTTGCATAATAACACACACACATAAATGCTTTCATTGACATTTTTCAATATCTTTAAATTATTCTGAAGAATAAAAACATTTGTTTAATTTTCAAGTATTACATTCAGTACTTGTAATGTAGTAGTAATAATAATAAAAATAAATTTAATTAAGAAGAACAAGAATAATCTACTATATTAAAGGAAGCATTGTGCCATATTCTTTTACTTGATCCCCTACGGGTCAAAGAGAGAGGAGTCTTCTTTTATTCAGTATGTATGCCCAGAAATTAATAAGCAAATGTATGCAGATGGCATAATGCAAACCCACTGATGTAATGAATTAAACTGCTGATTATCTGATATTTTTCTCCTGACACTAAATACGTTGAAATATGTATGTTCTCTCATCAAAGATAGATTCCAGCAATGATAATGATCAGCCTGTGGCAAATATCAGGGTATAGATGCCGGAGCCTGTATCATATATTAAGTATAGTGCTGTCAAAGTTAACGTGATAATAACGCATAAACGCAAAAAGCCACTCATTGCTTTAATGCATTAACACAACTTGTTTTAAAGCTAGAGTGAAGATACTGGCATCATATCAAACTACAAAACCTAATGAATCCATTGGCTAGTCAATAAAGAGATTAAGTAATGCACTAAACTTGGGCTAAATTTTGGTGAGGGAAAAACTGACATGGCCATTTTCAAATAGGTCCCTTGACCTCTGACCTCAAGATATGCGAATGAAAATGGGTTCTATGGGTACCCACGAGTCTACCTGTGAGGGTTTCTGGACAATATCTGTCATTGTTTTGTGTTGTTAATTGATTTCCAATAACAAATATGTACATACTGTACATTTGTATAAAGCAAGCACTTTTGCCCACTCCCATGTTGATAAGAGTATTAAATACTTGCCAAATCTCCCTTTAAGGTACATTTTGAACAAATAAAAAAAGTGTGGGATTAATTTGCCATAAATCATGATTAACTATTGACAATCATGTGATTTATCATGATTAAATATTTAAGAATCGAAGAATTATTATTATTATCATTATTATTATTATTATTATTATTATTATTATTAGCTTTATTTTAACTTCAGCATTAGATTATTAAAAGCCCCCAAAACTACAAATTACGTTAGAATTTTAGATAAATTACAATTGCTGGTCCCTGTCTTACTTCTGCTAGGTCACATCACTCAAACAAACTGGTAGTACAATACTGAAACCAACTTCACAGCTTTATATGAAAACCTAAAACATATTGGATTAAAAAAAAAAAATACAATATCAAAATGGTTATAGACAGAATTTTATTAGGAAAGACTTGTCATAGCTTAATGCCCGTCATGTGCTGTGTAAGATTTCTTTTTTTTTGCACTGTCTACAACGAGGTACAGGTAGCAGAGGGGGGACTTCAACATCAAGCAAACAAATGCAGTCAGACAACCTTGTTGATTAAACCCTTGTTAACCCAGGCAGCACCATATTAGCAAAAAAAAAAGGCAAAAATAAAATTAAAAAGTAGTTTTACATAACCACCAAGCACACTTGCATTTCATTTTGAAGAGAAAAGAGGCTGTAATTTGAAAATGGCTGCGTATTGTGCAGATGTCAGAGACAAGCTGGTGGATGCCCCCTCCCTTTAACAAAACGTCCCACATGGTTCACCGCCAATTTTTGTTTGGCTCGTCGCCTGATATCGCAGAACTGTTTCCTGTGATGGATAGCGGTTGTCTTACTGTAGAACCACAACAAAATAGTAAGCAAATGTGTTACCCTCCTCTGAGTTAATCACTCGCGATCTCCGACCAAACGGTCAAACTAGGTAGCGCTGATCGAATATGAATCAATATTCTGTGATTGTAATGCCTATTTCTCTCCTCAAATGTTTTCAGAAACATTTTGTAGTGTACTGTTTAGCTGTAAAATGAGAAAGATTGTGACCCGGCAGCAATGTTGAGATCTGCTGAGGAAATACCAAGCACCGCCCACCAGCCGGAGCACAGCCAATAGGAACGCTTTCTCTCTGAAATGACCTGTGACCGGTCAATGTCTCCCGTCACAGGTTTGATTGTTTAAACCCTGAAAACAGAGCCATGAGGAGGTTTTTATTATGTATTATGGAATTTTTGCGCAATGACGGCAAAGATTTGTTGCCTACTGAAGCTTTAAAGGTCCC